>PVJL010008072.1:0-62793 GCA_004026885.1 Lyroderma lyra
TGAATGTGTGTGCATGTGCATGTGAGTGTGTGCGCGCGTGCGTGTGTGTGCATGCGTGCGTGTGCATGAGTGTGGGTGCATGTGCGTGTGAGTGTGCGTGTGTGTGCATATGTGCGTGTGTGTGTGCGTGTGTGTGCATGAGTGTGTGTGTATGCGCGTGTGAGTGTGTTTGTGTGTGTAAAACTCATCAGGAGAGATAGTAGCCATGGTTAGATTATTCAGGGCCTAATAAGCCATTCATAGTACAAACTTAGGCGCAATGGAGAGCCACTGAGGGGTTTGAAGCAAGGGGTTATCTTGACCAGATTTGTGTTGTAGGATGATGGTCCTGGTGGCTGAGTGAGGAATGGACTGGAAGGGCAAGACTAGAAACCCAGTCCAAGCCACCAGGGCCGCTGTGACAGGAGAAGTCCAGGTGAGAGTTAGAGGTGGCCTGGCAGGGTGGGCAGTAAGGGTAGAGAGAAGTAGACCGACATGAAGTCAGTTCAGATCACTTATCTGTAAAATGGGGAAATGCGCCAGCTTGCTTCCCTGATGGTGTCATTGAATAGATAAAATGAGAGGGAATAAATCCGCCTGGTCAACTGCAAAACCCTGTGCGGAGGAGCAGGCCGATGACACAGCCATGTTTCAGTGAATGAGACCGGGCCAGACGTACAACCCTCCTGCCGTATATATGCATATACTTTCCACACCCTGGACAAATTGCTGCTCTAACACTCTCTAGTGTGTGACCTCGGGCAGGTCTCTTTCCCTCTCTAAGCTTTGGTCTTCTCCTTTGTAAAATGGGAGTAATGTCATTGTGAAAATGTACAAGATAATATACAAGAAGTGCTGGACGCCACGCTCACCACATAATAAATGCTAAGGATAAAAACATCTCTGTGGAGATAGCTTCTCTTCTGCCACTCCATGCACAAAGATAATAGGGCCTGGCTGCCAGGACATGTCCCACAGACATCATCATCTGACCTGTACTCTTTCCTGCTTGCATGTCCTGAAGGTCTGCAGTATTGTCCCCAGATTCCTCTCTGGAATGAGAAAATGGCTGTGGCCTTTTCTGCTTTGCAAATTCCACTTTAATGGTCTCATCACCAGTTTTGCGTGCCCCGCTTTGGTTCATTTTCATCTGCTTAGGCACATTCAGTTTCATGGCAGAGATCCAGGCCAACGTGGTCAAATGCCACCCAAACCACTGACCCACAAGATGGAAACATTTCATGTGACAGGGATCCACAGGCCTGAGGATCCATCTAACCACACTCTTGTTTCCAAGCCAAACACCCTCCCTTGCTCAGAAATCTTCAGGACTCATTTCCTGCATCACAAAGAGCAGATGTTTTAAGAACCAGACGTTTGCAGCTACGTCCATTTGGGCCCAGAGCTTCCCATCTTGTCTGCTCTGACTCTTCTCCCCCAGCAACGCTGGTCTCAGAGGTGTTTGCACCCCACCCCCCACCCCATCCCCTGGTCCTCACCTTTGCTTACGCTTTCCCTCCCAGCCAAATCAAGCTCTCCCCTCTTTTCCACCTAAAACGCCCGTCTGACTGTAGAGGGAGAGCTAGGAGCCATGGGTGGGAATCGACAGGCGGGGCCAGAACCATGCACGGCGCCTGCGGTCCGAATTCAAGGCGGCACTCGCTCTCAGGGTCATACGGGCACAGTGAGCACCTCCTTCCATTTTGCTCAACACCCTAGTTTAGCCTGTGAAGGGGAAGGTGAGATGTCAAGTTTGGTACCTGGGTGGGTGTTGTGGTTTTCCGAACTGCCGCCCCAGGGGTTGAGCTCCCCATCCCTCGAGGGCTTCGTGCACAAGGTGACCAGCTGCCTTTTAAGGACGCTGAAGAGGACATTTCTGTAACAGCTGGGAGGTGGAGCAGATGATTCTGAGGTGCCTTTCCCCCACTGGAAGCTAGGATTTCAGGAGCCCTCCCTGGTCCCTGCAGTTCAGAGCTGCCTTTCCTTCCCTTCAACCTACTTTTACCTCCAAGATCATTCATCTGGCAATTAACCACAGACTGCCTCGTGATAGCTCTTGTATTGCTGTCTTGTCATTTCAAATTTCACCAGGGTATGTGTCATTTTCCTAATAGCATTCCACGTGCATCGAGGACAAGGGTTGAACTGTACACTTTCCGTTCTCTCAGGGGATGTGGGAGACTCTCTAGTATTTATTAAACATCCTCTCGGTGCCAGAACTTGACATCGCACCTGATTGACTTATCACATCACCCCTTGGATGAGTTCTACTCATGGCCCATTTTACAGATGAGGGACTAGAGGGTCATAGAGCTTGGTAAGTATCAGCTACCCTTTTAATAGAAACTCAGGACTGATGCTATCACGATACTGGGTGTAGACTTGGGCAAGATGCTTCACTGTTTGGGTCTCAGTTTCCTTGCTGTAAAATGGGATAGTAATAGTACCTGTTTTCCAGGTTCTTGTGAGGGTGAAATAAGTTAACATGTGTAAAGCTCTTACACCAGGGCGTGTCGTGAGTTCTCAGTAAACATTGTCTATTATTATTATTGCTGTTGCTATCACAGGAGTGACGGGCCTTGTCATATCTAGAAGAAAGAATGCTCGCAGTGAGACTCTCAGTATTTCCAGGGGTTTGCAAACATCTGGACCAGTCATCCAGGTGTGACAACAGGTCACTCACTGTCAGAGCTTGTGGTTTCTTCAGAACTGTCCCTCCGCCCAGGAGAGTCCTCCCTCCGAAACCATTTGTAGAAATGGAATTGTGAGTCTGCCATGAGTCTCATTGTCAGGAACCAGTCCCCCAGGACTCGAATGCCTTTGGGGAAAGTGCAAGGAGAGTTCTGAAAACCAGAAAGCTGAGGGCAAGGCTGCGTCTTTAATTATTGATTAATCAATTGATTAAAAACACATAGGCAGTCTTCTCTGTGCGAGGCACTCTGCTAGGGAAGCAGATAAGGGTGGAAAAATCAGAATCTTTGCTCTGAAGCCTTCATAGTCTGGGGGGTGGGGTGGGGGAGGATGGAGAAATGGACACAGGGGGCCCTGGCCCCCCAAACCCAGCCTGTACTCACAGGGGGGCAGACAAGACAGCCAGGCTGCCTTCTGCCTTTTTACCTCAATCCCCGGGAGGAAACAAGTTCTTGAGGGACGAGAAAAATTACCAAGAAAAGTGGCAGGCGATCCAGAGTGGTCACAGAGGACCGAGGTCAAGAAGGAGGTGGAATGGCTGTCCTATTCGATGGGTGTGCATGGAAGAGATGGGAGCAGGCTCTCAGGGGGACCGCAGGCCTCTGCCACCCCGTGAGGGACAGCGGGCTCTGGGAAGACCTGCTGCGCCGGAGCCTCTGGCCCACGGGTGGCTGCTAAGAGCAGCACTTGGGTTACTGTTAGGAAGGCAAACGCTGTTTGCATTGCTGTCACTTAAAACAATGCTGTGTTGTGACACTCTGGAATCTGAAGATAAATGTTTAATAAAAGGATTCAATTTGATGTCGTGTCAGAACTTAATTAGATCCACAATGCACAGAGGGCTTTGCAGGCCCTTCAATTAGGAGCTTCTGCAGGGCCTTGTGGGTGTGTGTCTCTAGTGGAGGGGCTGCCTGGGCTGTGGTGGCACCCCCTCCCCCCAGCCTTGAGGCCTGCAGATTCTGGCTCAAGGGTACTGCTCTCAGGGGCTCCTGCAGAGGTGATGGAGGGTCCTGGTCCATTCAGTGCTTGGAAATCTGCATTTTCTCAAATTGGGGCCATAGCATGTTACTGTAAAAATGCAAATGAACCTAACCTGACCAGGGTTGGCTCAAGGCCTGACCACAGGTCAAGGGAGGACTCCTTAGAGGAGGCCAACCCTGGACAGGAGAACTGTCTTTAAGCTCACTTAGCACTGCTCCCAGGGGCATTGAAGGTCAAGGCTGCTGGAAACTGGTAAACAACTGTGTTTCCCATCCCAGCAAGGGCTGACGTTCCACAGGTACGAGCTGGTACAGCGACATTGGTGTCTAACATGGGTTGGTAAAATGACTGTTGTCTTAGCACCCCTAAATTCCCCTTCTCCCCGCTGCTCTGGCCACTCTGGTCCCTCCTCTAGGATCTCTCCGTCCCCCTCCCGCTTTCCCCTTGCCTCTGTCCCAGCACTGAACGGTTGGAACCTGACACGCACGTCCCCAGGATGCTGCTCCAGCACCACGGCCAGCGACCGCTCTGCCTGGCCAGGGCCTGGGCCTCAGCAGTGGGGACTGAAAAACCGCAGCAGCCTGAGCGGCCGGGGCGACAGACCTAGAGGCATGCCAGACTCCCCTGAATTTAAGAGCCTCGGCGCTGCTCGCTACGAGCTGTTAGTACTCTGAGCCTCCGCTGCACGTGGGGGTAGCAGCACCTATGTCAGATGCTGTTCTGAAGATCAAAGAACGTGAATAATGTGGGTGGTTCCAGGGCATAAAAGTTCTAGCACTTTAGATTCAGACCCCAGTGAGCCAAGTTCAAGTATCAATGGGACTTTTTTTTCTTTCTTTCTTTTTTTTGGGGGGGAGGGGTAGTTCCCTGGCTGAGAATTGAACTCAGGCTGCAGCGTTGAGAGCAGAGAACCCCTCAATGAGACAGTTTTAAAGGGTGCGGAATATAGAATTTAAGAGTATTCTATCTGGGGCAGGCTGTCTAGGTTCAAATCCCAGCCTCACCACCTGATAGCCAGGAGCAAGAAATGTCGCCCCTCAGTGCCTCAGTTTCCTTAGCTGGTGAATGGGCTCATCAATAGCTGCTGCACTGTTGGAAGAATAAATACGCTAATAGACGTAGGAGCGTGTAATTCAGTAAAATTAGCCGTTACTGTATTATTATTATGTAAAGTGTCTGGCACATAAGAGGTGCTTAATTAGTGGTAGCAACTACAAGGCTGTGAGGATGGTCCTCACCAGGGTTCTTCAGGACCCTTGTCACCCAACATTTCCCACACTGTTTTCAGCCCCCCAGACCTCATAACTTCTTAGAGAAGGCCCACTTCATGGTGTTTCCTCTTGCCTCCTCCCTCCCCCTGGCCAGTATCTGCCTGCTGATTTGGCGACACTTAGCCTCTACGAGCAGCATGAAATGCACGTCCAAAGACACCCTCCTCAGGTCTCCTCAATCCTCACTTCCCTCAAGGTACCACGTCTGCCCCGCAGGCTGCACCACTGCTTGGTAGACACCCTGTACACTTTAAATCAATTAATAAATCGGGGAACCCAGACCGAGGAAGCCTTTTGTCCTCAGCTTGGCGGAGGGTGCTTTCTGCCAGTGGTTTACCAGCTGCAGACAGTTCATCTGTTAAACGTGCCCTTTCCCATGAATACTGTGACTTCCAAAGTGTGTTTGCTGATGCCAGCTGGAGAGAGACGCTAGTAGGGGATACACCATAATGGGGCTCCATTGCCAAGTAAGTTGGAGGAAGGCTGCATTAAATGAGGTTAAACAGGTTTCCTTACTGTAGGGCTTTTCAGAGCCTTTACTATGCTAATTGCATTGTCAAGCACTAATGTAGGAATATGGTGCCCAATCCTTCCAAAAATTAATTTTAGACTGTGTGTGTGTGTGTGTGTGTGTGTGTGTGTGTGCGCGCGCGCGCGTGTGCCATTCATCTCACGGGGCTACGGTCTTTGGATCATCCTTTGGGAAACACTGCACTAAATGAAAATGAATCTTGAATTTCACACCTATATATTCATCCAGAGCAGAGGGTAATGACAAAGTAGTGCACAAGCATGGAAGGCATTTTTACACATGTCCCTACTACATCTGCTGGCCTCCGCTGTGCCCTGTTGTCATCACCTGACCTGGCTGAGCACGCTTGTCTACAAGGCTGTCTGGAAAGTATCCAGCCATGTAATATGAAAAAATAGAGGCATTTATGGCTGGATTTTTTCCGGGGAGCCCATGTACTGATGTGCCTGCTCTTGTCCCTTGGCGCCTGGGACCTCTCCCCATCCCCATTGCCTGGTTTTCTCCTTGCTCATTTTAAGACTCCTTTGAAAGCTCCTCCTCCTCTTATTATCCTGGAAGTTTGCTGTCCTGGGGGGTCTCCCCTTGGCCCTCTCCGCTTCTCACGCTAAACGAGGACCTCAGACAATCTTAACCACATAGCTTTAAATTTTCTCTCTGTGCTGATGATCCACCAGTCTTTATCTCCAACCCCAACCTGTCTTTTTACATCTACCTGTGAATATCTCACAGATACCCGAACCTCAGCTTGAACTTACTGTCTGCTTCCCTGCAGACCTTCTTCCCAGAAGCTCCCTCTCAATAGATGCCAAGTCTTCATCCAGCCACTTTCCCAGGCTGCAAATTGGGGAGTCATCCCTTGACTTCTACCTCTTCATCTCCACTCTTGTCTCATTGCCAGTTCTTGAGCCATTCACACCATAGACCAGACCGCCACCGGATTGCTGTGTGTTACTGTCACACCCTCTAACCTCCCATTGGCTTCCCGGGGTCCCTCTTCCCCACTTTGAATCTACTGTCCACTCCGTAGCCACTGTGATGCGCAAAAGGTGAAATCTGAGTTGCGTCTTCTCTGCTTAAAGACCCTGAGGCCTCCCCAGCCCCACAGGGTCCGGTCTCTTTGACAAGGTCTGCAGGATCCATCACAATTTGCCGCCTCGCCCCCCGGCCCCACCGTGTTTCAGAAGGCATGCTCCAGCCATCCTGAGCTGCCCTGCGTCTCACAGCCCACCCTGCGGGCTTTCTCACGTGCGTTCTGCCTGTACTTCCCTCCCCACGTCCATCCAACCCGTCCTCTCTGCCCACCCGCTGGATGCCTCCCATTGGCGCTTCAGCTCCCAGTTTATGCATAATCTCCTGTAGGAAAGCTTCCTTGATGTCTGCTTCATCTCCCTCATCACCCCAGAGAACGGCGGGCCCCTCCTCTGTTTCCCACAACACCCCACGCTCACCCATTTTGTAACACTCCCCATGCCACGCTGAGACGGCGCATTGGCCTGTTTCCTTGCCCATCTCCTCCGCTGGAGTATAAGCCTCCTAAAGAGCTGCTGTGGGTACCATCACGCCCTTAAGCAAAAGGCAGCCTACCCACCATCCCATGTCTCCAGCCGGGCCCAGGCGCCCTCTCAGCCCAGAGAGTGGGCAGGGGGGGAGCGACAGTGGTGAGAAGTACGATGGCACATCAATTTTCCTGGGTTAGCGTAGCTAGGAAAAGGCTTGTGGAAAACAGAGATCGCAAGCATTGACTCGAATGAGGTTGGGGGAGGTTCTGAGGTTTGCAATGATTCATTTGCCCACTACCGGCTGTGATGAGAATTGGCAGTGCTGGCATATGGCCTGGACCTACCGCACGGGAAGGAGGGAGCCTCGGAGGCTGGAGGCAGAACAGAGTTCTTTCCTGGCTTCTCTTGTGCCTCCCCTCACCTCCTGAGCAGTACCAGGCTGGCGGCAAGGGCCTCGGTCACCAGGCACTGTGACTTTCTGTCTCCTTCACCAGAGGGTTCCAGCCACTGGAGCAGGAGCTATCTATATGCTTCATTCACAGTGTATCCCCCCACCCTGCAAGGGCCTTGGCTTACACCAGATGCTCAGTGAATGTCTGGGGAATGAATGAGTTGAATGAATGCACTCACAGCCATATGCCCATGACTGCATATATAAAGCCCCACCGGATTGGTTAGGAGGAAAAGTGTGAGCACGAGGTTTGTGGGGATTGGCTGGAGGCTCACATGGAGAAGACCAGAGCATGAACCGAGGCCCCCTGTGTGTCTCATAGTTACCACGCCTCCAGGGCCCCACCTGGTTCCGTTTGTAATGACTGCTACACTCGCCTCTCACTCTGCCCCAGGTGCTCTGCTCCTGCTCCTGCTGCACCGGCTTCTTGGTGTGTTTAAGGACAAACCCTGCCTGCACGGCTGCGTCTCTCACTTCATTCAGGTCCCTGGTCAAAAATAATCTGACCACTACCCTCTGTCCCCTTAGCTGGATTCATTGGTTCTTACTTAGTCACTAGCTGATGTCCAACGGCACTTTTATTTGCTTATGTGTTTAGTCATCGTCCCCCTCATTAGCATGGAAGGCCCCCCCAGGGGCAGGGCAGCCTCAGGGTCTAAAACAGGGCCCGGCACGTGGCAGGTGCTCGATGTGCTTGGGGTGATGCTAACAAAGCCGCGCCCTGATCTTAGCCGCAGTAGGTATCCGTTTAGAAAAGATCTTACCGACATGCCGCTTGTGAAAGGAAGCGAGTATTTACGTTCATCCCCATTTATTCCTCTCAGCTTCCTGGGCGGTAGGCGGAATGCTCATTTCCCAGTTTTCTAACCCAGGGCTCAGAAACAGTGTCAGGTGCCTCAGAGACTCCAAAGCTGGCATCCCCCGAATGACAGTGTCCCCGAATCACTTAACCTCCCGTTGCCTTGGTCTCCTCATCTGTGAGACGGAGATGAGAAAAATGCACGCCTCGGAGTTGCCGTGGAAGGAGTTCGTTTGGTTAAGTGCCTGGCCTACCGAACACACTTTAAATGCTAGCTCTTATTGTTGAGTCATTTTAATATTGAATTTTCATTGAATTCTCCCTTAGTAGAAATCCACGCTCGAATTGCTGGTGTATTTTTCATGCTGCCGCACGGCAGGTAAGGTCTGTATTACACATGTCTCACCGTGGGGCTGTATCCTGATAAAGCGGCACCTTTAGAGCAGCGCCGTGGGGCTCACTGGGTTTTATTTCCTTCAGTTGTTCATGTCGGTCCGTCGTTCCCGAGGAGAATGTAAGTCCTTGAGGATTAGGGAGAGGATTGCTGATAGAGATCGGGACGGAGCTTTATTACATCCCCTTTCTCGGTTAGATTTATAATCCATCAGGAATTGATTTTTTTTTTTCTGTATGGCGTGAGGTAGGGGTTGAGATGCATTTGTCCCCATGTGTGTGGCCATCCAATTGGCACAGCCCCATTTTGTCCTGCTTGTTGGTTCCTCAGGTGCTCCCCGCTTGGATTGTCATCTCCCTTTTTATGACCTTTGTGAGTCCCCCCATTTTCTTCAACGCACAACTAAAATTCCCCGTCCTTCATGAAGTCTTTCCTGACTAATTTATTCATTTATGGCATCATGATTTATTGATTGATTTCTACTCTGTGTGTGGCATTGTGCTAGGCAGGGGGATGCTAGGCACCGGGGAGACAGTGAATGAATTGGGGGCCATCCCCGCACTCAAGACATGTACAGGCCAGTGGGGGCCACAGACATTGACTAAGTTATCCTTCATGTGGGGCGCATTGGGAAGGAGAAGTTCTGAGAATTCTGCAGACATGCAACTAGGACATAAGCCCAGTCTGGGTGTTCAATGAAGTCCTCCCTGAGAAATATGTGTTGAAGCAGACTTGAAGGATGACTAGGGACTGGCTAGGCAGATGACAGAGGACTGGGGAGATTGATAGTCCCCAACTTCCAGTCTTTTAGGGCACTGGTATATTTAGTACTCGTCCTGTTTCATGTCTATCTACCTATCTGGATGCATGTTCCTTGGGGACCAGGAGCAGAAAGTATTTTAAAAAAATTATTACAGAGCCTAGTATAGGGCTGAAAGCAAAGTAGGTACTCAGTGTAAGTGAGCTGGTGTGAGGTGGAATTATTCTATCCATCTAGTCATGTTGAAAAGGCGGTACTCTGGACAGTTGCTCAGAGGAGAGACCCGAGGGAGGAGGGGACGTGCAGGGACTTTTGGAAACAGACAGGCCTGGTGTGAACCTTGGCCTTGTCACCTACCTCGTTCATGTTGAGCCATTTACCCAATCCATTTGAGCCCGTTTCCTCATGCAAAAAGGATATATAATCACATCTATCTCATAGGCTTCTTGTGACGATGAAAGGGCAAATATCTCTATTCTTGGCACCTAGTAGGTATTCAATAACACATCAGTCTCTTTTCTCTGAAATTCAAAAGGCAATATGGTGTGGTGGGACGGATGATTATGAACTTGGGAATCAGTCCAAGGATGGGACTGCTCTCTGCTTAAGTTCTCCGAGCTGTGTGCTCACCTGTAGAATGGGATAACAGCACCTGCTTTGGAGGATTTCTGAGAAGATAGTTGAGATAATTTATGTCAAACACCTGCCATAGTCTGGGGTCTGGTAACTCTGTTAGTCACCAATCTGAGACTTAGAAGCCCTACCTGTTTTGGCTGCTTGCCAAGCATATAAGCAGCATATAAGCATATCTACCTGGCTGCACTAGCTAAGCAATAAACGGGCTGAATGACCGTCTCTGGTTTCATGTGGCAGGACGCCACCCTAGGCGGAGGTCGAGAGTAGAGGCGGTGGGGCAGGTAGTGAATTTTGAGTTGTGTGGTGGTGACACCTGGAGGCTTTCGGATGGTTCTGAGACTCTGGGGCTGGGACACTGCCAGCCTCTCCTCTGTGACTTTGCTCCCTTAGGTCTTGGAGGGACCGATCTTCCCTCTCTTCCCAAAGAGGAGCCTGCTGCCATATGGCTGTATCTCCAGCTGGCCTGGAACCTGGTAGAACCCGGGGGAAAGCGGCCAAGTGTGCCGGCAGGGGCCCCTTGGAGGCAGCTGCTCTTCTGTCACATCCCCGGCTGCAGAGGCTGCCGCGACTGTGGCCAGGTCTGCTCCCGGCCCCCCCAGGAGTGACTGGCTCTCCCCTTCCTGGGGAGACAGGTGGCAGCTATGTGTGCTTGGTCCCCTTCCACCTCTCTGCCTTCCTGATGGTCACCAGGGTTTGCCTTCCCCTGGTCCCAACAAACCAGGGACAGCAGAATGGCCATGATTAGGCAGGACTTGTCCCCGAAGTGGATGTGGCCACTCTCCCTGCCTAGCCACCACTTGTGAGAGGACGAGGGAAGCAACAGGATGGCAGGCATGTGGGGACAAGACCTAGAGCAAAGGGCAGGAAATTCACATGTCGTGAGTGCCTACTGTATGCTGGCGCTTTCCACAAGGGATCAGTGAAATCTGCACAGCCAGTGTGATTATGCCCATTCAGATGAGGAAACGGAGGCCCAGCAAGGTTAATAAGAGGTTGCCCAAGCTCGTGCAGCAGCTACGTGGCAGAGCCAGGATTTAAAAGCAGTTCTGTCAGGCCCCCGAGTCTCTGCTCGTCCCACTGAATAGCGTTTCTCAAACTTGAATAGTAAAGGGCTGGGTTGAATGTACACAGTGCTACGGCTCTGCAGGATGACAGATTGAAACACAACTCTGATGTCTAAAAGGTAAAGACATATCGCTAGCCACAAATTTCTTATGATCACAGCATAAACGCTTATAGCTCTCATACGACTGTGAAATACAAACAAAATTACTGAGGAAATAAAGAGTTGCAATACTAATCGAATTCAAATTAACAACATTGATTTCCTGCGATGGATGTGTTTCTGCTAGAGCCTCTCCTGAGTTCATTATGCTTGGCCAAGTGATTACTCTGTTTGTCCATCAACATTTCCACTTTGACTTATCTCAAGACTCTCATACGTAACGGCCACCGCCCTATCATTTGACCTTAGTTCACATTGGTCTGTCATCCATGTTTGCTTCTGTTCTTCCTCTTAGTCTGTGACAAAGTGAAGGCAGTAAACTTCCTGCCCAATAATACTACTTTTCTGGTGTCAAATCAGAGTCTCAATTTGTCAAATAATTTAAGAGGTGAAAGTGATATTGTAGGAGTCTGTCTTTCCATCGCCACAGACCACAAAGTTTAGTCTTTGTAAGGTAAAAGATTGCCACCTGAGGGCTGATTGTTGTCCCTTGAAAGTTGGACATACCAAAAAAAAAAAGGCGGACATACCTCCTAGTCTAGTGGCAGCTGGACATGTTTCTCAACCTGTTAAAAGTTAAATGCTGTCACTTGGGGTCATTGCTTTGTGTAAACACAAAGGCAGGTTCCAGCACCGAAATGGTGCTCACAGGGGCCTCTGCAAATCTGTATAAGCCGGTTATGCGTAAGTGGATTTGAAAAGATTACCATCAATGAGGAAACACATAGAAGGATGTGCATGCGCGCACGCGTGCGCGCGCACACACACACACACACACGCGCGCGCGCACGCGTGCACACACACACACACGCGCGCACGTGCGCACACACACGCGCGCGCACGCGTGCACACACACACACGCGCGCACGCGCGCGCACACACACACGCGTGTGCACGTACACACACATACGTGTGCACGTACACACACACACACACACACACACATACGCGCGCGCACGTGCACGTGCATGGTGCCTGGACCGTCAGCTTAGGCGGGACTTCACTCTGGGAAATCCTCCCCAGCCTTCCAGGGAGGATGAGATCAGCAAAGACAAGTAATTGGACACTCACCTTGCAGCACAGATCTCCCCAGTCTGTTTGCAGAGGGCAAGTGGCTCAGAAAAGTGTTCTTTTACTGGCACGAGAACTTAAGGCAGCCGGTCCTCTGGGAGGCAATTGAATGACTCTCAAGTGACAGCAAAACCCTCACTCCAGAATGAGGCTTACAGTGTGTGGGGAGAAATGCACTCACCCAGATGCGCTTGGAGGAAAAGGATCCTAATACTTTTCTCTGTTTCCTTCAAATAAACAATCACCACCTAGAAACTCTCTTCTGGTCCCTTCTGCTAGGTCATTTGTTCTTTGATGTGGTAGATTGTTTAAGAGAGTAGACTTATGAATGAAGCTCGCCAGATCTGAATGCCAGCAACACCGGTGACTGGCTGTGTGACCTTGGGCAGGTTTTCAACCTCTCTGTACCTCGTTCTGTTCACCTGTAAAATGGTGCTGGTGGCCACCTCCTGGGTTTGTTGTGGAGCTCTCAGGAGGCTTGCACGTTAAAGCCTCAGCGTGGAGGCTTGCATCACTGAGTCCACGAGGCTGTGCATGGTCACACCTGCAGTGTTCACTAGCTTCTCACTTGCACCTGGCCAGAGGCCAGCGGGAGCTCCAAAGGAAGGAATATTTACTATTCAAGATTTTTTCCTTCAAGAAGGCCAACTTGGGTTGCACCTCCTCTGTGAAGCCTCCCCCACTGCCGGAAGCCCGTATAAGAGCTGCCTTCACCAAGCCTGTTTGTCACCTAGTCCAAGCCTGTCTCATCTGGTCACGTGTTTTGCCTTTAAGAATCTTGTATCTTGTGAGATGGGAGCAATCTGAGGGCAAAGATGACTTTTGTTTGTGGGTTAAGCTTGGTGCCTGGATGAATGACTAATAATGACACTGAAGAGGTACTGAGCTCATTCTTGAAACTGACAAAAAAACGTCAGGAGAACAGAATGAATTCTGTTCTTAATGCCCATATATGCATTTATTTAAAAAAATTAAGAGATTACGTAGAGTCTGTGGGTATGTATGTGCATGCGTGTGTGCATGTATGTGTGTGTGTGTGCGCGCGCACACACACACACACACACACACACACGCTCCTGGGGCCTTCCCTTTCTGCCCCCTGCACCCATGGGTGCTGTGACACATGCCCACTCCCCTCCTCTACCTGCAGTGCAGTGGCATTTGGCTCCTGGGACAGTGTCTTACTCACCCTGGCATCACGGAATTGAGAAGGCCCTGCCAACTAATCGATGCTCAGTAACTGCTAACGTTTCTTGAATAGAGCTGAATGGGAATGACGACTGGAGCTTCAGCCTAAGGCAGACTTGCATATTTGCAGGGCAAACCATGCTGTTTGCCACCGTGTGAAGTATGCACATTGGTTCGGATATTTGCCGATGACAACAACAGTGAAACAGCAGGTGACATTTCCCGAGTACTTGCTATCGCTGCTCGTTCCGCTCACTGCTTTCTACCGGCGATCTCCTTTAACCCCCCAACACCACGGCAAAGCAGACACGACCATCACTCCCCGCTGACAGAGGAAGATGTGGAAACAGAGGGTAGGTGACTTGTCCAGGGCAGCTCAGCTGCTGGTGGAGGGCACGACAAGACCTGGCCAGTCGGCTCGACTGACGTTTCCTACGTTCCCATTATGCACTGGGCACGGACTGGGTGTGGCACAAATCACCACATCAGTAGTTCTCACCTGTCAGTGTGCCCCAGAATGTCCTGGAGGACTTGTAGAAACACAGGTGGCTGGACCCCAGCCCCAGAGAATCTGACTGAGTTTGGGGTGAAGCCAGAGAATCTGTCTTTCTAACAAGTTCCCCGATGCTGACCGTCAGGGGATGCACTGAGAGCCGCTGGTCTCCATCTTACTTCCTTACTCTTAGCGTAGGAAAAGCGAGTTCAGCCACGTGTGTAGACACGAGCCACCTGCGGGTAGGGCAGGGGGCCAAAAATGCCCAGTGAGAGCAGAAATTCAGCTCTGGAACTTCGGGGGGGAAGAAGGAACAATTTTAGGCCCCTGCTGTATGCTGGCCCTGGCCTGACACTAACTTACTTAAAAGACATCTTTCTCACTCATCTTCAGCATTGGAGAAGTAACAGGCGTAACTTGGGAGGTTTCGAGGTGCTAAGAGTATGCGTCTGGCGTTCCTATGCCCGGGTCGGACTGTCTGAGTGACGCTCACAGCTCCGCCCCTTCGGGTCGTGTAAACTCGGGCGCGTGACCTCACCGTCCTGTGCTCAGATTCCGTCTGGAAAGTGGGGTAACAGGAGTCCCTACCTTACAGCGTTCGCTGTGAGTGCCAAGTGAGTTAGCACAGCAGTGCCTGGGCCCGAGTTTGCGATGACTTGGACTGTTAACACGCACAGAAAGAATGAGGTTTACGCCACCGAAACGGAGCTGGACTGAGCCTGGGGAACTGCTTACGAGCTGATGACAATAATATTACTGATGATGATGACGGTGGTAATAATAATAATAATAATAATAATATGGATTGTATTCGTATTATTTATTGAGACAGTGTAGTCCAGTGATTGTGCAGAAGGCTCTGCTGCAGTTTCCTCGAGTCCTCTCAGGAATCCCAGTTACCACCTCTGCTGTCGGACCGAGAGACGGGGGTTCTCCCTGGTTGACCCCGTTACCACTCGGCGACCCTAGGCAAGTTGCCTGACCTTTCTGGGCCTCCAAGATGGGGATGGCCTCAGTGTCCTCCAGGGGCTGCACTGCTCCTGCCTGGTGACTCCTCATTAAGACATGGCAGTGCTTAAAGCGGGGCGGTCCCCGGAGTGGGAAGATCTTCTCCCTAAAGCTTTAAGTGTCAAAGGACCAGGCTCCCTGGAATTTGTGCTGTGGAATTCTAGACACTTCCTAAATCATTTGGAAATTGTGCAGCACCTTGGAGCTCTGGGTGTCAGTGTGTGTGGGAGGTGGTGGGGGTGGCCCGAGGCAAAGCTGTGACGCGGGCAGAGGTTCCTCAGTACCATCTCAGCCCACTTGGGTGGTGGGAGCAGCAGCTCTCCCTAATGCAGCCCTGACTGTGCCCCAGCACACTCGTCACCCCCTGAGCTCCCAGAGCCCTAGTAGCAAGCCTCCAAGATGGGGAGACACAAAGTTTCCCTTTCATGCATGAGGAAACGGGCCACCCAGCCTGAGGGTCACAGCCAGGATTGGAACCCAGGCCTGTCTGCCTCCCAAGCCCATGCCAGTGACCACCACCCTGAATTATCTCCCTGTTTCTCTTTCTCCCTCTTTCCTCTGATTCCCAGTCGTCTCGGAACCTGCTCCTAGAATCCCAGGAGAGGTCTCACTCGCACCTTTAAGGTGTAAGGGGCAGGGAAGACACTGACCCCCAGATCTGATTTGGCAGCTCTGGGGTGCTGCGCCCTCTTGATTATGGACCACAGGGCCCTTTCTGGATCTTACATTCTTTGAGGCCAGGGTCCTAAAATGTGTTAAAAAGGGATGTCTGCAACTCCACTAGGCTTTGCACAGTCCCAGGTGTGGGACTGGAGCATGTGTCAAAAGTTACACTTATTTATACAGAGGAGAGAGAGCACTGGATACAGAGTCTCCCCATAACTTGCTGTGTGACCTTGGGTAAGTCCCTTCCCCTCTCTGTCTCATTTAAATGAGGGTTGGATGAGACGGCCTTTCTTGGCTGTACAATTTGGAGATCACATTCTGCTTTCAAATTGCTTGTGTACCTGCCCACCCGCTTGCTGAAGGCAAGGGCGTGATACACCTCATTTGCCTTGGTTGGTGTCCCCAGGATCTAGAAAGTACCTCTCACAAACTGTTGAGTAGATGTTGTAGAAGTGATGAACAATGCTTCCAAGTATCTAGAAGGCTGCTCTGTTCTGCAAACTGTAGCATATTACATTTAGATAATCACCAATGATAGTAGCTAATCTGGGTTCTTAAAAAGAAACTGTATTATGCTTTGTCTGATTTGATAAAATAACACAGCTTTGGAGAAATTGTTTTTATCTTTAAGTACAGTTTAAAAAATAATTTTTAGTAAAATTACTTCTGAAAGTAATTTGACTATATATATATTTTTTTCTTTTTTTTTTTCCCTCTAGTTATTTTCTTGGAGAAAAGCGAAAAAATGAAAACAAGTGCTACTCAGTCACAGGCAATGCTGCTTGGGAATTGAAAGGCACAGACATGAAAAATGTAGCAGAATGAGCCAGCTAGCTGCCTCAAAACCTGGGTATAAATTTGCATTGACATCTTTAAAATTAGTGTCAGCTGCAGACCAACTAGGACCTCCAAATTCTAATCCTGCTTCTGATCCTGACTTGTTTCAGCCTCTGAACGAGCACTTAAATGCTCGGCCCGAGCTCGCTCCTCTGCAAAAGATGACAGCATCGACCCAGTTCAGCCTTGCCCCTTGTTTCTTTCTTTCATGTCTTTTTAAAGAGCCATCGAATCTGTATCCCTCGTTCTCGTTTTCATCCTCTTTTTCCTTCTTCCTTCTGCACGCTTCCCCACTCCTGCCCTTTTGTCTTATTTTTTAATTGGATGAAATGTGGGAAGAGGAAACAGAAGCTATTTTGCTTCTTTAGCAATGAAGACAATGTTGACGGATGCTTTTCGGGGATTTCACTGCAAAGGCAAACTGAGAACCTCAACTAACCAGGAGAGTGCTTCCTCAGAGTTGAGTGATATTTTGGTTCTGGTCTGTTCAGTGTTTTGCTTTTGAAACCAGCTTCGCAGCCCTTTGCAAGGGTTCCTGTTTCTCTTTTGTTCATGCAGGAAAGTCCCACTGAGTATAGGTCGCTGTCGCTAAGCGTTCTTGGCCTCAGCCTCGGCCAGAGGAAGGACGGGCAGTTTCAGTCAAACTCAGGCCCCAGAGATGGTCAGTGAGCATGTGGCGAGGCATCTATTTGGTGCAAGCTTTTGTTAGAGGAGACTTCATTTAGTCACGGTGTGCTCCTGCACGCTGGTGTCCTTATCTTTGTTTTACAGATGAAACTGAGGTTCAGAGAGGTTAAGTGACTTGGCCAGGGTCATGCCGATAGGGAGTGACATAGCCCTTCTGACATCGTAAGCCTGATTCCATCAAAATTAGTCTCCTTTCTGCTGAGCAAGCCTGCCTCCTGGCACCAGGTTTGCGATGGGTGGATTGGAGCCAGACGGGAAGAAACTGGGAATCAGATGAAAGTCCCTGCTTATACCCTGCCTGCCAGGACCAGGGAGGGAAGGCTGGGCAGGGGTGGAGGCCATGTGCCTGGAGAAACAGGAGGTGGGAATGGGACTCCTGACCGTGTGTGTGTGTGTGTGTGTGTGTGTGTGTGTGTGTGTGTACACAGAGAGAATGAGAATGAGAGAACCAAGGTAAATGTGTAATTAGATGTTGTTTGCTTCCAAATGAAGATAGCATTATGGTTTATTTCCAATTTTAAAAGCAAGGCATGCTCGTGGTAATAAGTTTAGTCTGTACTGAAAGGGATAATAAAGGAAGTGAAAACAGTCCATAATCCCACAATCCAGAGATAACTGTGACCCCTGGCTGGGCTCTGAGCTCTGCATTCTTAGGTTTGTTACCTTAAACTCACCTTGGTCTTGCCTATTGGTGCGTTGCCATGGAGACTGCCAGAAAGCAGTTAACATGAATAACTCTGGGTTTTGAATTTTGGAGTCACTTGTCACTTTGAGGTAGCTGGGTGGCTGATAACTTCTTTGGGCTTATTTGTTCTAAGATGGATGTTAAAGTTAGCAAAATACGATTAACCCATTCAAAGTCACGTTTTCAAAGACCAGGAATCTGGGAAAAATTGGATATGATGTTCAGACAAAAGAGAACATAAAATTGTATATCCAATATGATCTGAGTCTTAAGATAGATATCTAAAGTCACAGGGGGAAAAACTTTTCGTCTTTCTCCTAAAATACTTGTTTCTGGATGAATTATTTTGTCTTCTTTATTTTTTTCTGTATTTACTGAAGTTTTGTTTTCCTTATACCGTCGAAGAATAAAAGGTGCTGTTTTTTAAAAAAGGATCGATGTTTGGGGATGATGTGTTTTTGAAATGCTAGTGATTAACTAGTTATGCAGAGACAAAATGAAGCTGAGTATTAAGCAATTTCCCTCGACCTTAATCAGCACTGTCACTTGGATGGAGGGGGTTGGGAGTGACAGGTTGGCGGGGGGAATGCTCATTTGAGTTTCTGAAATACTCATTTCCTGCCTCAACTTGGCACCATCTCTTATGGAAACACCAGTTAAAACGGGCAAGGGGAAGTTTCCCTCCGACGGAGCCCCACAAGTCCCCGTGTACAGTGAGGGCTTCGCTTTCCCGGGGGAAACTGGTGTTTTTACTCAGGGGCATCTGCCAGAACTCACACCGAAGGGACAGGTAGGAGAGCATGGCCTGTGACTTCAGCTCTGCGGATGTGTCACAGAGTCAGTCTCTTCAGCTCGCTGTGTGTGATGGGTCCGGGACTGTCACGAACCCCCTGAAAGCCCGCCCTGTTCGGGCCCCCTGGCAGGAGCGTGCGGGCCCAGTGGTCCCCCCTATGGCCCTGTGGTAAGAGACAGTAAAAGCCAAGAATCCTTAAATCTCAGGGGAGAGCAGGTCTGTTTTATGGTGCACCTTCAATAAAGAAGATTCACAGGTTAAGTCATTTCTTCTCCTCTCTGGGTCTTAGATTGAGAGGGTCCAGTGAGGCAACCCCCTCAAGAGAGCTTGGTAGGAATAAGAAAATCTGACAACTGTCAAAACGAATAGCAACCAGTCAGAGGTGCAATGTCCAGGGGGGCCCAGTTCCCAAATAATTTGGGGAATTGTTAGCCAGCTACAGTAAGAGTAAAGACTGAAAGGGACATTGGGAGGGTGCTTAGGATGCACCCCTCAAATTTCAAACTTGGAGGCTGATTGAGAAAAATGGGCACACAGGTGTAATTTTGTCCCTTAAGGAGCGCTGAAAGCCCTGAGGTCAGTGAGAAACACCGTCCTCCTCGCATTCCGAAGGCAGTGCCTTCTCTGGGCAGGCTGTGAGCTGGGGGACGGCGAGGCAGTGTGCGGGGACCGAGGCCCATCCCCAGGGAGCCCGGGTCATGTGGGGAGGAGCCATAGCTACAGGGCAGGATGTTACATACCGCAGCAGAGGTAAATGCTGGTGGTTATTGTGTGAGATGGAGGAGAGGCAGCTCTGTGTGCGTGTGCGTGTGCGTGTGCGCGCGTGTGATCGGCAGAGCTGAGTTTAAAGAACACAAAGAAGTTAGGCGGATAAATGGGGCCGGGTGATGAGAAGCATGTAAGCCAGACAGGTAAAATAGTCTGTTTTCATTAATTCATGCAGCACATATATTGAACTCCTGCTGCGTGCCAGGCACTGCCCCAGAACAAGAGAGACAAGGTCCCTGCCTTCAGAGAGCTTATCCCAGTGTTCCAGGGGAAGAGGCCATGAACAGGTAGGCAAACAAATCAGCAAAGTACAGGCTTTCATATAGCGATGGGTCGTAAAGAGTATGGAAAGCGTGAGTGACCTGAGGATGTGGTGGGCATGAAGGTGGCCAGGGAGGCATCTCAGAGACATGACCGTCCACGCTGGGCCCTGAGTCAGCAGTGCAGAGACCTGGGGAGGGACATTCCAAGGGGCGGGAATAGCGAGCGCAAGCGCCTTCAGGTGGGAGTGAGCTTGGTGTCTTCCAGGATGAGAAGAAAGGGCAGTGAGTGAGGGGGGCAGAGGCGGGCAGTGATGTGGTCAGAGCGGTGAGCAGGGGCCAGATCACGTGAGCCTGTGGGCCCCAGTGAGGACAATGGCTGTAAGGGGCAGGAGTGGGTAGGTAGACCAGTTGGCCAGCTATTGTGATAGACCCGGGGGATAATAGCCATGGTGGCCTGGATTGAGGCGGTGCTTGTGGGCATGGACAGAAGGTAATGGTTTGGGAATGTGTTCTGGAGGTAGAGTCCACATTATCCATGGAAGGATTTGACGCGAAGGTAGAAGGGAAGAGAGGACTGAGATGTTTTGCCTGAGCGGCAGGTGGATGGTGGCCGTTTATAGAGATGAAGAAGAAGGGACTTGTCTGAAGTGGGGGATAGCAAGCATACAGATGGTTTAGTGTGGGATAAACCCATGTTTAGGAAGGGGTGAGAGATGGCAGGAGGGGTAGGCAGAGGTCTTGAAAGATCCTCCGGGCCTCTCAAGAGCCAGACACAACGCTGAAGCTTTGCGTGGCTGGCGAAGGCCTTTGCAAAGCAAGGCGACACCGTCTGTTTCCATCTTCTGAGAGATGAGCTTCCAGTGTAGACGTTTGTCCAGTGGAGGGGTGTGGCAGGAGGCAGAGAGCCAGTGCAGATGCTGTGTGATGGTCCCCACAGAGTTGGCAGTAACCTGAGGTAAGATGGAATCGACAGAAGCGGGCCGACGCTTAGGCCGCTCAGCGGGTGGAAGATGCCAGATGCCGTGACTCGTAGGAACATGAGATGCGGGAGCCGGTGAGTTCCCAGGCTCCCTAAGTTATGGAGGGCGTTTCCATTCGCCGAAATGCAGTGTAAACCAGGGCTGGCGGACCGCCAAGCACTGTTGGGTCGGCCCCCTGAATAATGAAATAAGTGGCTAGTGGGTTGCGGTGCTTGGAGAAGTAGCCCTTGCCCTGAGAGCGTCTGCCCGGCCCAAGAACGTCTGCCCGGCCCAAGAGCGTCTGCCTGGGCCCGAGAGTGGCGGGAGGGCCCTGAGAGTGGCGGGAGGGCCCTGAGAGTGCCAGGAGGGCCCTGAGAGCGTCTGCCCGGCCCGAGAGCGTCTGCCTGGGCCCAAGAGCGGCGGGAGAGCCCGAGAGCGGCGGGAGGGCCGAGGCGGAGAGCTCTGTTACCGACTCCTGCGTAGCAGATGTGGCGTGCTGCCTCCCTTGCCCCCTCTTGGCCCTTCCTCTTCCTCACTGAGCACTGATTTGGTCACTTTTGCCTCCCTTCCCCTCCCTCCATGCTGTCCATGTCCTTCAGGGAAAACTGACGCATCCCAGCTCCAGAGATGGTCCTCCTGTCGAGGCAGGTAACCCGCCCCGGCCAATGACTAGCATGAGACTGGCCTTGCGATCACTTTGGGCCAGTGAGACAGGAGGAGTGGTTTTCTGGGGGCTTCTAGGAAAGCGGCTTTCTTGTTTTCACCCGAGAACACCTGCAAACGACAGTTTTTTGTCCTCTGGGTGCATCTTTTGAGGATGTGCAGCCCTAAATGACTGTGGCTGTCGTGCTGCCCCCCCGAGGATAAAGAGAAGCCCGGCAAACAGGCGGCAGCTGCTGCGGTCGGGGAGCAAGCCGCTGCCTTGCTGTGAGGCCTGTTGGAGCTGCGTTTTCTCTTACTTGCAGCTCAAAGCATCTGAACAGACACAGTGGCCAGCGGGACATCCCGGTGGAGCTTTCCAGCAGGCACGTGGGCTTTCTCTCTAGGCCTGGAGCCCATGCGAGGGTCTGAGATGGAAAACACAAGCTAACATGCTAATGCTCACACTCTTCTGAGACTTGGTATTAATAGGACTGTTTTCCTATTCAAGTAAGACTTCTTCTTCTTCTTCTTCTTCTTCTTCTTTTTTTTTTTAGATGGGAAGGAAGTGGAGTAATCAAAGGGAGAACTTCCTTGAATAACACTATGGTGTGGTAACGTACAGGGGTGGACTGTGGGATCTCTTTCATTAAGAATCTCAAGGAGATATGCATCATTGGAATGACTCAGACACTGTTCAAAGAGAAGCCGAATGACCTATTTTCTGAGATTTTTAAAAGTGGGAACTCATTTTGTGTTGGTTGCCCCAGATGACCTCTAAGAGACATGGACTAGCCCAGAGGAAAGAAGATGGGAGCTCTGGGGTCTGACACACAGGAAGGCCAAGTCCAGCTTTCACACTTAGAAGCTGCATTACCTCCCTGAGTCTCATTTGTAAAATGGAGAAAGCAACTGCCCCCCAAGGTGGTCCTGTTAATTAAATTGGGAAACTCATATGAAGAGCCAGGAGAGGGGAGGGAGAAAGTGGGGGGGAGAGAGAGGGAGAAAGAGAGAGAGGGGTGGGGGGAGAGGGAGAGTGGGGGGAGAGGGAGACAGAGAGAGAGAGGCATTCCTCTCCAGCATCCTCTGCTCATAATGTGGTTATCAGAGACCTCAGCTCACAGATCTGACGCTTCGTTCTCTGTCCTCATCGGCTGGACCAATCCGTGGTGCTTGCTCTGCTCAGTCCCTCCCTGCCTGGACTCCCTCTTCCCTTGCCTCAGGGCCCCTTCGCTCAGTCCCCTTCTCTTTCTCAGTCTCTTTGCTGGCTGCTCCTCATCTGGCCGAGCCTGAATGGCGGGGTACCCCCACACTCCATCCTTGAACCTCCTCCCTTCTCTAGCTGTCCTCACCCTCCAAGGCTCCTTACCTCAGTCCACGTAAAAAGCTCAACATCCTTATCATGGGTACAAGGCTTTACCCAACCTGTCCCCCTTCCCAATCTTCCCTGCCCCCCCACCCCCCCGCCCCCAGTGGCTCCACTGGTCTCCTTGCTGTTTCTGGAACATGCCACATCTCCTCTCCCTTCAAGCTCTTCACTTACTGTCCCCTTTCAGGTTTTTGTTTAAATGTCACCGTTTCAGAGAAACCCTCCCTAGCATCCTGTGTAACCTGGCATGCCGGCACCTCACCTGTCTGCACCCTCTCCACTTAACCTGCCTTCATAGCACTCGGCACCCCTCGCCGCATTATATGTGTGGTCAGCCCCACGAGGTCAGGGATCTAGTTTTGTGCACGGTTCCATCTCTGGCGTTTACTCGTATAATGGTGTTTGGCACAAAGGGAGCTCTCAGTCAATATATATATTTTTTGATGAATGCATTCATTGAGGGCTACTGCTATTGTTATTACTAATCTCATTATTTTTTCCAACTTTAAGATTCTATGGTTTATGCTTGCAAAGCAAGAGGTAGAGTTAATGACCTCCCAAGATTCCTTTCAGTTTTGCAAGCCCAGGATGCACAGCACAGCGGGTGCTCTGTAAATTGCTTACATGGGAACAGATCCAAACAGAATTACTGATCCTCAAGGGCCTCCGATCACCACACTCCTGGACGTCCTAGGCTTCCTGAAAAGCTGCCCTGAGCGATATGGTCAGACAGCCATTTAGACAGGTCTGCTTTGGAGGCAGTTTGACCTATGGTGAGAATGTCAGATGAAACAAAAACATTCTGACATTTTAAAAGCTTTAATTTACTCACGAAAAAAGCCATAGCATCTGAATATGTCAAGTTTCGGAGGCAGAGACGTTCGAACAGGAATATGTGCCTACCTAATGCGAGGGCACGTCAGCAAGCTGACTGCCCCGTTGAAGGACGACACCGGGAGCGTGTCTGGGAGAAGTGGGGGACGCGGCTGCGAGACACGTGGGAAGGAGCCTCGGCTTCAGGGCGAAGCGTCTCTCTCGCTGCAGTCTGAAGTTGGGATATATGTGGATCAGACCATTGCCAAGCAGGTCAACCAGATGCGTGCCAGAGGCCCCGGAGGACAGCCCTCAGGGTTGCCGTCCATCCGGAGGGCGTGGTGGAGAGGGCGTGGACTTCGGAGGTGCCCGGAGTGGGCTGTGAACCCTCGCTCTGCTGTGCATAGACTGAGCATCATCAGGGGAGTGACTTGGCCTCTCTGGGCTTCGGTTCCCGCCGTCACATGGCAGAGGCGTCTCGGAATCACCCAGACCTGCTTTCCCGGTCGTCGAGCACCCGGCCCACGGCCTGCCCCCGCCTCCCTCGCTGTTAGGCCCGCGGACGTCCGAGTTCCGGCCCGTGGCATGCGGTGAATGTGGCGGCGCCGCTTCCGAGCGCAGCCCGTGAGGTCCTTCTGTGGGCCGTGGCCGCGCTCTTTCCCCTGCTGGTTTGAGGCAGAGGAGCCTGGCATCTTCAGAAGCTGCACTCCGAAGATGGTGCCGCCACAGGGCCAAAGGCCTATGCCCTCAGTCCGTGCTGAGGGAAGAGCTGCCTGTTTTGAACTTCCAGTGAGTGAGAAACGAAGGCGAGTGAGACCAACTGCTACGTGCTAAGCCCCCTGGCTTTGGGGCTGTCGTGTTATATCAGATACTGTTACCCCAATGCCTTCGTTAAGTGGGGATAAACCATTTTTCTGGAGGTTTGAAATACACGTGTTGTGTTTAAAGCTCCCAGAACAGGTCTCGGTACATAGCAGGGGTTTGATAGATAGGGTTCTTTTCATCCTCTTGGCCAGTTAGTTTATCTACAGTAGTCATTACACACCGACTCTGGGCAGAGTTTTGTGAGGCCCTGAGGGAATATCAAGGCGTATAAAACAGTCCCAGCTCTCAAGTTCCAGGTACTTAGAAGGGGGAAGACAATTACCCTTTATGTGTGTATAAAGGGTATAGACCATACACTATCCAGCCTCTAACGGACAAGAAGAGAGTAGCTCTAGGCTAAGCCATTAGAATTTAGGGGAAGAAGTTCCTTGGTTGGGCTGGTTACAGAAGACAATAAATCTCCAGATACCAGGAGAGCAGTTATATAGGCCACCACCAATGATGGTCAAGTAAAAGGGAATTTCTGTTTTATTTTGGACACATGAGCTACTCATTCTGTTAGCAGTAAGCCATTGCAAACCATGTTAGAAAGGTACGGTATTTAGAAAATTAACCTAGAATATGGATAAAGCTGTACATTAGGTCCCAGATATTTATTAGTGGGACATTTGTAATGTCAAAAGATCAGAAACAACTGAAATGTCTAAGAGCAGGAGAGTGCTTAAGTGAATCATGGTACATCCCTCTGATGTCGTCTGTCCCTAGGAAATTCTAGCTTAGGTGACCCGCTGGACATCAGTGACTCCTACATTTACGTCTCTGGTCTTGACTTCTCCAAACTCTACTTCTGTATCTCCAACTGCCCACAGACTGTCTCCACGTGGATGTCTCAAAGGCTGTCTAACTCAGCGTCCCCAAACCCAAGCTTCTGATTCACACCCCGTCTTCGTCCCTCCAACACGTCCCTCTCCCAGCACCCCCTGCCTCGCCGTCCCATTGTGAGAGTCGGGCTGCTGGGAATCTTCTTGGATACCCGCCTCCCTCATTCCCACAGCCAGCCCACTAGGTCCTCAGCCTGTTTGACATCTCTCCTCTTCATCTCTGCTGCCGCCTCCTTGGTCTAAGCTGCCATCTTCTTTCGCCTGGACAGGGGCTTAACTTCCTAACTGGCCTTCCTGCACGGGACCTAGGCTCCTCTCCAGTCTGTTCAAGATCACACACATATCTGGTCATTTCACTCCTGCTGTTCGTTACCCCCAGAACTCTTCAATGACTTCCCACTGCTTTTGGAAGGAAGACCCAAATGCTTCACACGGCCATCGATACCTCATTGTCTGAACCTTGTCTCGCTCTTCATCCTCACCTCATCTCATTCTTTTCCACCTCCTTCTCTGCAGTGCAGCCATAGGACATTGCACAGCTGTTCTCTCTGCTCAGAACACACTGCCCAGACCCTCTCGCCTTGCTCCACACGTGCCATTGCCAGGTTCACGTCTGCATATGCCCCAGATCTCAGACTCAGTCACTTCAAGGAAGCCCTGCACGGTCCTGCATCTGTTAGGTTCCTTTGGGACCTGCCTTCATGGCTCACACACAGACTGGACAAAGGAAAACGTGGCTCAGGGATGGTGGGGAGCCAGGTATTAAAAAAAAAACAACAACCAAACATTTGTCATTGATAATGCAGAGTGGATAGTCTAGCTTTATACCACTCAGTGTCAAAGCATAGAGCGTAGTTCTGAGACTGAATTAGAATCAGGGCTAGCCATTTATGCCAAATGTGTTTACTATGTGCCAGACACTGTGCTATTTCCCCAACTCCTGTGGAGCTTACCCTTTATTTAACACATTTCAAAAAGCTGGGTATCAGGAAAGCCAATTTGTATTCAAGGAGCTCCTGCAAATGTGTTTTATTTCCGTGAGTAAGACATTTAATTTTCTGGGTCTCAGTTGCAATAACAATCCTTGCTGACTGGCCTGTGGTGAGTAGACCTGGCATCCATGCTGCTAAAATACTTGGAAATCTTCAGCCCTTGAATGTGATGCAGAGGAGAAGTCAGGCTTTGAAGCGGAGCCGTTGCAAGGGTGGCTTTCCCAGGACTCTTCCTTGATCCCCTGGAGGACTTGTTACTAAACCAGAGAGCAGAGCAGACCGGGGCTGGCGGGGACCTGGGACTAATGTCCAGGCGTTAACATCATAATTGGGCTGGCATTGAAGGCGGCCGCCTCTGCTGCCTGAGGTTCTGACGCTGGAGCCCACATTGCTCCTCGCCGCTGCCCAGGACCTCTGTCATGGGAGGCCACCTGGGTGGCCTCGCGGCTGTCCTTCACACATGCTCAACAGCTGTTGTCAGGTGTTGAAAAGCTCTCATTAGGCCTGAGAATGACTTGTGACCGAGGCTCCGCAGGAAAACAATGGGGACCCATGGGAGCAGCTCTGCGCCTGAAGGTGCCTGGGAGCTAGTAACTGAGTTACTGCTAAGGCACTGAGACTGGTCAGTGACGAGTATTAGTGGCAGGAAGTTGGCAGGCCATTGTACGGCCATTCTGGGTGTGTGTGTCGGGGGCGGGGGTGTATTTTACCATGAAGTATTTGGGGATTAATTCTTTTTAAGAACAAAATGTGTACTGGGGCATTGAGCCCAGTCATCAGGCGGGCAGTTTGAAGTCAATCTACTGGTGTCTTGAGGTGGCAGAGGGATGCTCACCCTCATGCTCCACACTGTCACAGGCATTGTCTCATTCAATGACAACATGACTGGAAGGCTGGTTCTCTTATCCTCATTTTCCAGATGAGAAAACTGAGGCTCTAATAGACGGAAGACCTGCCTAAAGAAACATGGCCACGTTCGAGCGGCCTTTAGTTCATGGTGGGCATCGCCGGGTTACATAACTGTTGTCTTCCGTGTTCAGTACCCTGCTTCTAGAAGCTATCTCAGATCCATCCAGTTCTCTTCACTGTGTCACAGCAGTGGCCCCCTCACCAGCCTCTGCTTCCTTCTCGCTTCCCATGGCCCACCCGATGGCATTTGCTTCATACCCTTCAGAGTGTCCCCATCGCCGTTGGGCTAGAATCCAAACTATTTCACGAAGCCCAAGAGGCCCCTGTGTGTCTCCTGCTCTGTCCCTTGCACGGCCCCCACTCTTGGCTCTGCCCACACTTGGCTTCCTGTTCTTCCTGGAAGGCTCCAAGCACCGAGTCCTGCCTCGGGGCCTTCACATATGCCCTTCCCTACGCCTGAGACCCCCCCCACCCCGCCACTTTCTTCCTGAGTGACTTCTATTTAACTTTAAGCATTGTCTGCTCAGAGAACGTTCCTGTCTAACTATGGCCCTCTCTTAGTGTCCTGCACACCTTTCTTTGTCACTCTTTCATAATTTGCAAATATCTTCTCTTTGGCGACACAATTGGCTGTGTGCTTGGTTTTGGTGTTTCTCCGCCTCTATTTTATGAGCTTTCCAATGTTAGGGACCAGGACAGTTGTGTTCTCCATGACCTCCCTAGCATCTAACACGCTGCCCAGCACTCAGAGGATTTCCAATAAGCACTTTAAAAAATTTTGTCACATGAACACACGGTTTGCAAAAACAGTTGGCGTCCCTGACAACATGAGTGCCCATGAGCATTATTTATAGAAGCCAGGTCGTTATAACTCAGTTTTCACCCATTTATTCATCTGTGCATCATTTCCCATCAATATTTACTAAGTACCCACGGGGTGCTGAGGATGCAAAAGGGAGTGAGGAAGAGTACCAGCCCTCCCATAGCTCAGGGGGGATGCGGGGGAGGTGCAAACGTGGAGGGGCAAAGGCCTGCGTTTCTGAGTCGAGTGGCTCCAGGTTTGGATCACTGATCCTCCAGGAACCCCGCTGTGTGACTTTGGACAAGTCACTGCCCTTCTGGGAGCTCTGGGTGTCTCCTCCGTAAAACGGAAACAACCATATGCATCTTACAGGGCTGTTCTGATGCTAAATCCAACAAGGTAACGTTCGTACAGGCGGAGCTCAATACAGAGGAGAGGCTTCGGTGGTACTGCTAGTGCTCGTGTTTGTTATGAACGGGGCGTGCAGGGGAGTTGGGTGAGTGCCACCTGAGAACGGGGGTCAGGGAAGGTCTTACAGATTCGGAAGTGCCTTTGAGGCAGGGTGGGTAAAAAGGGGTAGGTCTTTTGGGTGAGAGCGAAGAAGAACTTGGGGGAGATCTGGGGTTGCGCTATCTTGAGAATCAAGAATCTCTGTCTCCCTGAGGGGCACGCAGCACCTTCTCTCCTGTCCCCAGTAGTTCCGCCTGTCTTTTGGTAATCCGTCCCCACCCCATCGCTGCTCCCCGCTGCCCCTACCCCTGTTCCCATCCGGTCCTCCCTGCGTTAGCCGGTACCTCCGGTTTCCCCTTTCCTCTTAGAACCAAGAGGAACGAAGGATTGAAAACATCTGTGCCATCCATCACATCAGGCTGGGAGTTGGCAGCCATGGCTTTATTAATGACTACTAAGCACCGGGAAGAGTTGTGCCTCAGGATGGACAAGCCAGTGACTTCCCAACAACTTGGAGACGGATGGGGACCCTGAGCTTCTGTCCTGGGCAGGAAGTCCCTGGTGGCACCCTTGAGGGGGGGCCATTCAGCCCCTGCCTGGCCCTCTGCAGTGTCCCTGAGTTCATGTCACTGGGAGTCCGTTTAAATGTGTCTCAGTAGCGTGCACTTCCATCTCCAAGCCCAGATTTCAGCACAAAAGTATTGAAAGGCAAACATCTCTTCAAGGGAGACGTGGTACGCTGTTCAAGAGTTGGGGCCCTGGGAACAGACTTCCATCAGTTTGAAGCCGTCCATACAGCCAAGCTTCAGTTTGCTCCTGGGTGAAACGGGAATGGTAAGGGTAGTTCCTCAGGGGGGCTGCTGAGGGAGCAGTGGCAGTAACAAGTGGGAAGCACTGGGAAGACTGCGGGAAAGGCCCGACTGCTCCCCTTAACTCTCGCTGGAGCCAGGAAGCCGTGCCTTTCATCCCGTGGTGACAGAGTAGCCTGGGGCAGAGTAGAGACCAGGCCTCTGCGGCTGGGCAGCTGGTCGGACCCGGCTTGGCTGCTTACTAACCAGCTGACGGGTCTGACGGTTTAGCATCACCTGTCTGGGTTCGTTGCTTGTCCAGGCCAGCTCCCTCTCTTGCCTTGGTGACTGCAGTTGTCACCTAAGGGGTTTCCACATTGCCACACTCACTTCCCTCTAGGCTGCGCTGCACTCAGGAGCCAGGGGACGCTTCTGAAACCCAGGTCATCGCACGTTGCCCTTTCCTTAGACACTCCAAAGACCTCCGGCACCCCTCAGAGTAAATTCGTCCCCCTCACCTGGAAGCACTTCCGTGCCTGGCCCCCACGTGCCCTCTCCGCTGCGCCCCCTCCTTCGCTCTTTCCTGGAATGCGCGGAGCGCTCTGAGCGCTTTTGCGCTCGCTGTTCTCTCACCCTGGGGTGCGTTTCCCCCAGCCGTCAGCATGGCCCGGCCGTTCTGTTCAACTGTCGCTTCCTCTGAGCTGTCTTCCACGGCCACCCTGACTTATGCAACAGCGCCTCCCGTCTCTGCCCACCCCGTTGGCCTGCTTTATTCCCCTGCCTGGCGCTTATCACTGCCTGACAAACGCCCGCCTAGCTGTCAGTGTGCTGCTTTCTCCCCGTCGGGCCGGAGGGCCTCTGAGTGGGGGGTCTGCTTTCTCATCCCGGCTGCATCTTCAGGGCCCAGGACAGGGCCTGGCTCAGCGTAGGTAGTTAAGTAGTTTCTCTGAACGAACACGTGTACAGTGTGCCACAAAGATTAACATTGTTTTGTGAAAATGTGCCTGCCTCACTGTGGGTGTTTGATAAATGTGAGTTTTTAATCCCCTCATTATCAAACTAGAAAGAACATTTAAAGAGCAAATGCCCTTGGGAGGGGCAGCATGTTGATTTAACGTCACACGGGATTCCCGAAAAGGGGAAGACAGTTGGGAGGGTGAAGGAAGGTAAGCCAGGAGCCCTGTAGACAAACTTCACTTGCTCAGCAATTTGCCTCTGGCCAGCTCTGTTTATGTCTGTGTGTACGACGAGTCTCCAGGCAATTGAATTGCATTACCCTTTTCATTCTAATAATATGAACAAAATTCAGATGTGGTATTTGATGATGTCTTGTCTATTGAACGGCGTCAGGACTGCCTGGCACACTGCAGCAAATTACTGTCAACTGGAGGGCCGCCGTGCCTCCACCAAAGTGCCAATATTTCTGTGGAAAATCCCAGGCATTTACAGTTTATGTCTCAAAAATGAATTTTTATTTCATTGGCCTAATCTTTAGAGTCATCAGAAACGTGTGTTTATTCCCAGGGAGACTTCAAATGCAAGGTTCTTTTAAGCGTGCCGGAGCTGGAAGGCTTCCGGAGGGAGAGGAAGAAAAGCACCCCTGCCTGGTTGGAATTGCTGTGTGTGTTGCTACCCGCTGAGAGAGAGAAGAGGGTAGACTGGATCCCTTCCAGAAATCGGAAGGGAAGCTGATTCCAACTTGGGAGGTGTTAAAATCTGAAGACCGAGGCCGACAGTGATGGGGAGAGGTGGTGTTTAAAACCCAAAGACCTGGAGATGCGCTGCCTCCAGCAGTGGCCTGGCCCGGGCACCTACTAAGCACTCAGCAGACATACATTGAATTGGAATTGACTTGAGCTGGTGAGGGTTTGGAAGCTGTGATAGCTGCTGGGATCTGGACGGGGATTCAGCTAAGTCTCCCAGCACGCCCAGCACCCCCACCCCACCCTGCCCAGTGCATTTGTATTGCCTGATAAATCTGTCGCAAGTAGCAGCAGCGTTGAAGCCTTTGACTGTGTCACAGGCTCCAACCCTACCCAGGGGAATGTCCCCGTCACAGACATGGCACAGCTTCGCCCACACTCTGGGTCTCTGAGTCAGAAGGGCTCATTTATGCTGCGATTAACTCCACTGCTGTTGTTTCTGTAGAACTGGCAAAACCCCGATAACTTTTTAGGGAAGGGGCCTGCACCAGCTGAGATCTTGAGCTTAGTTATCTTGATAAAGAAGAAGTTTCCTAACCAGCCTCCCACCCTGCTTCCTCGTTTCCTGCCCTTAGGCAAGAGGGGAAAGGCAGACTGCACTGCGCACCGTGTCGTCACGGAAACTCCTGCGTTTGTCGGCCTGGCAAGGGCTGGTGGAATCATGGGTAATTTGTGAAGTTGTAGCAGCCAGCTCACTCAGCACCCGTGCAAAGCGATTGGGTCAGTGACCATATTCAATCCTAGCCGTCTTGTACTGTGCCTGTCTTTTTTTTTGGTGTATAGCAACACACAGAACAGGCAAAACTCTTTACTCACTTGAGGCTTATGTTCTAATAACCCACAGCTATCTAGCCATCTCATGCAGTGACCTGAAATGACATAGACAGTACAGCCACAAAAAGAATCAAGCTCAAAGAATATGTCCATCATAAGGGAAGGTGAGCACCAGAGGAGAAGAAAAGAAATGTGGGGACCAAGGAGCTGGTCAAAGGGTTCTATAGAGCTAAGTGGGAACTGTGCCCCCAAGATCCCTGACAGCCAGGGCAGAGATGGAAAGTATATCAGTCACAGAATCTCATTGTTCAGAGAGGGACATTACTACTTGCCTATTTCTTCTCATAATCAAATCTGTTATTTAACCATGTTACCTTATTTAAGCCTTAGAACCATCTTATGACCATGATGATGATGATGATCTTTTGATCATTACTAGCTCCATTTTACAGATGGAAAAACTGGGGCTTAGAAAAGTGAAGTAACTTGCCCAAGGTCACATCTGGAATGTGGCAGAGCCAAGATGGGTTCTCAGATGGTCTAAATTCAAAACCTATGCTCTTAACCATAAACTTGGCTGTCTCTCCTGCAGGGAAAACCTGAAAAAGGACAGCAGTGGTCCTTGGACAAAGCCTAACTGCCCTGCGGGATAGTCTGCAGCCAGGAGGGATCTGGGAGGGAAAAAGAGAGGCACGTGTACATGAAATGAGGAAAGTGGATAGTAAATGTGCAACTCATCGGCCTTTAGGCCCGAGACATTCCCATAGCCCAAGAACGGGGGCACCAGAACTGTCAGGTCCCAGGCTTGAGATGACCTCAGTTAAACTGGCCTGACAATTTACACCGATTTTCTGTTGTCATAAAAGTGCGATCTTAGTAAGAAAAAGCAGTAAACGTCAAATTCCCATCTAGCATGGCTGTCGCCTGACTGTCCTCAGGCTCACCCTGTTATCCTGGAGCCTCACGGGGCTCCCAGCGCGGCTGTCTGGCCCCGGGAAGACCCTGCGAGGCGCTCGCTCTCCAAGGTGCTGGAGCGAGCGGCGCTCAGTTTCCTTTTCAGGTGAGCGTCTTCCCTTCGAGCCACTACTCCTGGTAACCCAGGAATGAAAACACACCAAAACACTCCTTGAAAAAGGAGAAAACCTGCGTGGCCAAGTAGAGAAAATATGCCAATTTGTAAGCAATCAAGTTTATTTACCAGTGATGGCAACCCTGAAAGGTAGCAGAGGTAAGGGATGTAGCATGACTCAAAAGGGACTACGTGAGGTCAGCTTCTCACTATCTGAGCAACCTGGGCAAATGTCTTAAATCTTCTATGCTTCGCTTTCCTCACCTAGTAGTAGTAATAGTAGTTAGTAGTAGTAGTAGTAGTAGTAGTAGTAGTAGTAATACATAATTAATAATAATAATAATAATAATAATAATAATAATAATAATAATAGTACTGACCCCCAAAAGAGGATCAAATGAGTTACAAGTTACTAAATGCTTAAAACAATGCCGGCAGATAACAAGTCCTATATATGAGTTTGTCAAGTAAGTTAGTTATATTCCTTAAGGCAAGTCTGCTTGGTAATGGGGTCATCTCTGGAATGAGAATGCCAGAGTTACATCATGCCATGGGGTAGATCTCGCCTTAGGGGATGCAGTGATGGCAGATGACACAGAAAACAGTATCTTGCTGTCACCCCTCTCTATCATACTTACACAAGACAAAAAGCCCTCACTGAATCCGATTTTCTGTTGCATTTTGGAATACTAAGTCCAATCATTTTCTGAAATGTTGAATTCTGTTTGCTACACAGTTTTTAAACAACAGCTGTTCATCCACCCCAGAGGTGACAGAGAGTCAGTGTTGGAGGTTGTTCGATGCATACCCACATCTCTTGGTTCCCTCATGGGGATGTTAGGGGCTCTAATTAATTACTGTTTGCAAAGCACTGAGAAATCCCTTAGTGAAAGTTGCTATAGAAATGCAAGTTGCTGTATTATTTTTACATGGGTCTGTCATTGTTTTCAGAGTTTACTTATTGGACAGGGAAAGAGGGAGAATTTTATTTTTTTCTTGATGTTAGTAATGCTTGTAAATTGGCATTTATAGATGCTAAATCACTCTATGGAGACATCGCATTTCTATAGCTACAGGAATCTCATATGGGAAATGTACATAAAGTATTTCATCTTTCACTTTTGCACATCATCCCCCCCCCCCCCGCGCATTTAACTCCTATTTCCACAGTTAAACACATATGAAAAGAAACATTATAAGGAGAAACCACATGTATCCAAACTTAAAACAGCTCAGATACATATTTCTATATAAAATTTCTTTTATGGAGTCAGTGTTTTTATAGAACACTCCTCCTATTAATTTATGTTAATGTTTGAGCAACATTAGTTGAAATAAAATTTTGAAGTAGAAACAAAGGAAGTTAGGAATAGACATAAATTCCAATAATTAAAATCATGTGTTCTTCCACCTAAAAAGCTATGATTTTGGCTTGGCTTGATTTTGTAGAAAAAAACTTGTGTGAAATGACTGATAGCAAGCTCACTTCTCAGAAATATCTTTCCATGGTTATATGTACATTTCTTTCTTCTTCTCTATTTTCCCCTATTTTATAGGGAAATACCTGTTTTATAGATACAGTTGACCACTATTAGATGAAATTTACCCACTTTCCTTTAAGGTATCTGTTTCCAACTCAAGTTTGAGATAGTGACATCAGTCCTGGCATACTGAAAAAAAAAAAAAAAACAGGTTCACTAGAATTAAAACACTGCACTACCCAGAGGAAGGACAAGACCTTGGCTGCGAGCTCTTCAGGTTGTGATGAAATCTGCATCAGATAAGAATGCTATCGGTGCTACCATTAGCTGCTCTTCAGCCAGGTTTTATTACAGCCTCACGAAAATTGATTTGCAATCAGTTACATTTGTCTTGTAAAATCTAAGGAGTCTATTTTAGTTTGTAAACAAGAGCAAATAACTGCCTCTTTTATACGAATAAAATGTGAAAGCCATGCCTGGAATGATGGCCATTCTCTTACTCCTCAACCGCAGGCTGGGCTCATCACACCACACCCCACCTGGGAGCCTCACTAGATAGTCCAGCTGTGGGCCCTTACATTCCATTTGGGATGCTCATTAGCTCTCCCCACGCATTTCTTCCTCTCACCCCACCCTTCCCAGCTGCAGACATTCATGTTCTCCTTGGGACTCCTATGTCAACTTGCATGTTAGGAGATTCCTCACATCAATAAAGGGGAGAATGAGTGAATGAGCGGGGGCTCACTGCATGAGGGTAAGGATCCTGAATTCATATTTTCTTATGGCCTTTGCTATGTGTGGTGGTCCGATCCCCAGGCGGGCAATGATACTATTTATTCAAACCATCCGGTCACTGTCAGCTCACCACAGCTCTGGATGGTTTTCGCTCCTACTGAATTAGCTATATTGCAAGTGATCAATAAGTCAAATGATTCTAGAGTATCTTCATTTTTAAATTCTAAGGGCTGCTGTCACTTGCTTAACTACCTTCAGCCCTATTGATTTACCTATCCATTCCTTCCACTTTTTCCCGTCTCTACTCACCATCCTAGTCCAGGCCACCATCGTCTCTCACCGGGACAGCTGCAGTGCTGCCTCATAGGCCTGCCCTCAATCGCTCTTGCTCATTCTTATTGCATATCTGCACTGGAGCCAAAGGGGTCATTTAAAATGCAAATCTTATCACCTCAGTTCTTCCTTTCTTCAGACCTGTCAGTGGCTCCATTGCTTTAAGGACAGAACTAAATATCTGCCTTGGTTTCATCCCACAAGTCTTGCTTCACTTTCTTTGCTGTAGTAACTCTGCCTTCCTTCCTGATCCTTCATTACTCAATTTGCTGTCCTGCCTCAGGACCTTTGCACATACTGTTACCTCTGCCTGGAACATTCTTTCCTTCCTCACCTCTCATCTAATTAGCATGTCATCCCTTAAAGCCCAGCATTCCCCTAGCTAGCTATACCTCTGGTTACATACTCTCCTAACTCCCCATGCTTTTCTTTTACAACACTTGGCACTGTTTGTAAGTGTGCGTGCGTGTGTGTGCACATGCGTGCATGTGTGCTTGCATGCCTGTGTGTGTGTGCATGTGTGAGCCTGTGTGTGTGTGTGCAAGTGTGAGCCTCTGTGTGTGTGTTTGTGTGTGTGTGTGTGTGTGTGTGTGTGTGTGTATGTGTGTATGTATGTGTAAGCTCCATGAGAGCAGGAACTGGGTCTGTTTGCTCCCTGTTTAATCCCCAGAGCTTTGGCTCCCCTGGAACAAAGAAAGACTTTTGAAAATTGTGTTGAATAAATGGATGAATAACTCATGGGTAAATTGAAGATCTTTGTCTAATAAAGCAGGAGCCAGAGGAGAAATCTATGTGCTCAGTCTGTTTTCCAATGCCCGGGAAGGTGTGCGTCAGCCAGCTAACAACATTGCCCAGCTCTCTACTCAGCAAGTCCTTGGTATCAATCTGAGAAATGATGCAATTATTTTCCCCAGTGTAAGTTCAGCCCTTTGTGAAATAATTCCATCAAGTCATGGCAAGTGTCCAAGAGGCCCATAATGAAATGCAAATAAATGTAAAAAAAGCAGATGATTTCCAAATCAAGCGACAAAAAAAGGACCATACAACTGTACGGTGACATAAATTACCCAGAATTCACTGGTGAGGGATGTCCTAGACACCGATTGTTCCTGGTAACATGAAATAAAGGACCCTCCCTCACTGGGCTCCTGCTGGCATTTCTATCTTGTCTTGCCCTTCACCTTACATTCAGCACCATCCTCCTGCGAGCGCTGCAAGCAAGTCCACACGGGGAGCACGCGTTTCTCTGCCTCAAAGGGTCTGCCCTTTCCCCACCTCCTCTCGGCGGTTCTGCTTCCAGGACCCCTGGGTAGACATTGTGATCGTTTCCCTACCCAAGGAACTCCCCATCCCACTGCATTTCCTAATCCAGCTGAGGTTTTAGTGTTCCCTTGGGCCATCTCAGTAACTGGGCCCCCGCACAGGCTCCATTTCCTCAAGACGGGGCTCTGGAATCCTCTCTTCTTCTTTGTCCCCGCTCCTGTATCAGTCCTGTCCCAGCCAGCAGCAAGTCAGGTCCCAAATCTGTGCCTTTTCGCCAACTCCATCATCCTGACCTTAACCCCCCGTCCTCCCTGCAGAGGTTTCCCATGGGTCTCCCCCCCGCCCCCCAGCGGTCAGCGTAATCTTCTGGAAGTTAATTAGATCGTATTTAAAGCTCTTCTATGGCTTCCCTAGTCACCGGAAAAATATTCACGCTCCCTTCCGTGACCTACAGAGCCCTCTGTCAGTTGGTTCTTGCCTTTCTCATTTTCATGCTAAACCCACCTCGGGGCCTTCCCCACGGGCCATCTTCGCTTCGAACTTGACACGTCCCGGGCTGAGCTCCTGGTCCCCTCCAGCCCCTATCTGCTCCTCCCCCACCTCTGCCTCTCTGGAAACGCCGCGCCACTCGGAGCCGCGCCACTCGGAGCCGCGCCACTCGGAGCCGCGCCGCCCGTTGCCAATCAGCCGGCAAATCTTGTCAGTCCTCCTTGCAGAGTGTGCCCCAAGTGTGGCCACTTCTCACCACTTCTCCTCTGACTGCCCTGGTCCAAGTCACCCCCAACTCGTGCTGGACTGTGGCCAGAGCCTCCTACCTTGTCATTCTGTTTCCGTCCTCTCCCCCATTGCCTCCCATCTCCCATCATTAAATTCTCCTCTCAGCCTCTGAGGTCCTGATGCTAAAACCTAGGTCAGGTTCGGTCAACCTTCCGCTCAAACCCTCCAGTGGCTCCCACCTCCCTGGGACTCAAAGCTCACATCCTCACGGTGGCCCATAAGGCCCCATGTGATCTGCCCCCCATTCACCCCAATACCTCTGTGGTCTCATCGTCCACTCCTTTCGCTTTGCTTGCTTCTTTCCAGCCACACTGGTCTTTTCGCTGTTCCCCAACCTAGCAGGCACACCCCTGCCTTCGGACCTTTGTCCTGGATGTTTCCTCTGCCAAAGACGCCTCTCCTTAGATAGTGATTAAAAGAATCGGGCGTGTCTTTAAGCATTGCCTTCTCGCTAAGGCCTTCCTGTCCACGCTGTGGAATTGCGACTTCTCTTCCCCAGACTCATGCTAGCCCATGTCCCTGATTTAGTTTTCTCCCGAGCACTTGTTTCTGTGCAGGATTTGGGGATGGGTGTGTGACCTGTGCAGACACTCAGACCCTGGCCCTAGAGGGAGCCTGCACGTGGTTTAAGGCTCTGTGCTGCCGTCTTGAATTCTTGGTAGGTATTTTTTAACAAGGGACTCTGCAAGTTCATTCTGCTCTTGGTCCCACCAATTATGTAGCTGGTCCTAGCAGCATGGTACGTATTTGACTTACTTTGAGTCTCTCCCTGTTAGAAAGTGACCTCCATGAGGGCAAGGATATGCATCTCTTTTGTCCATCACTCTAACTCTAGTGCCTAGAACAGAGCCTGGTACGTTGCAGGTACTCAAGAAATATTTGAGAGTCCTTCTAGTTAAATTAGCCCCAAATCTGGGCATCATCCTTGTCACTTATCTACCTCCCTGGATCTTCCTATTCAAGTTCCATCCGTTTTGTGTCTTAACTATGTTTTGAATTTGTCCACGCAGCCCCATTTTCTTTGCACCACTATTGGCCAAGCTACCGGATGCCTCCCCGTAATGCACTTCCTAACTGGTCACCTCTAACCATTCCCCATAGTTACTGCCTTCTCCCTTTAGAGCCCAGGATGAAGGTCAAAGTCCTAACCATGACCTCAAGGCTCCGCCTGAGCTGCCCCCCCTCCGCCTCTTCTGTCACATCCTGCCTTCTCCGCAGTGCAGCCTCCATGGTCTTCGGACCCTGCAAACATGCTCTTGTTTTTTACATACAACCTGGACAGCCTCCTGCTTCCAGAACATCCTTCACTCCCTCTAACTCTCGCTCATCCTCGGACCTCAGCCCTTTTCCTGAACCCCTGAACTAGATCTCCCCATGCTTCGTGCCATGGCACCCCCACACGCCTCTTCTCTGTAAGGCTTATCCTAACAGTGACTCGATAGTCATCAGTGTGCTACCTTGATTGATGTCTCCTTCTGCCCACAGGACTATAAGGTCAAAAGGGAGGGGACCACACCCCCGAGATCTTTGTACCCTGTTGCCCTGCAAACTGCCAGGAAGCCCGTAGCAGGTGCTCAGTAATGTGGGTGAGGGAATGCGGTGCAGCATACCCTGCTGCGTCATTGGTTAGGTGGGGTCTTCACTGGGCAGTTAGCTTGCACACCACATCCCAAGGAGGCAGACAAGCCTCAGGGATGTGGTAATGGCACTGGGCTGCAGGGCCAAGATGCAATGTGGCCCTCATGCCAGGGGTCTTGGCTGTATACAGACATTCTTTGTTTTGCACACACAGTTTGCCCACAGGGTCTTTATTTTCAATTTGGATGAATTGCTAATATTGAAAAATTGGGAGGTTTCACATAAAAATTTAAATATTTGGCTGCTTTTGAAAAACTGAAAGTTCCAGCCACCTGGGGCCTGCAGTGCTTCCGTTGGCTGGAGCCGACCTGGGCTGCCGTGGCTGGGGCCCGTGCGTTACAGCTGCCCACAGTTCCCGGCTGGAACGCTTCCTCTTTAGGCCACCCTCCTGGCCTCTCTGTGCGCTGCAGGCTGTGCCATCCAGCTTTGGCTCACGAAGACAATAGAGCTGGATTTTCTACAATGAGAAGGGCTCCAAGGTTGTGGGGCGTCAAGGAGAGCCTCCCTGGAGAGACCAGACATGTTTGCAGACTCGGGAGCAGGGGTGTCCAGCCTTTTGGCTTCCCCGGGTCACATTAAAAGAAGCAGAACTGTCCTGGGCCACACATAAAATACACTACTGATAGCTGATGAGCTAAAAAAGGTCCGTGCATACTTTTTGTGATGTTTTAAGAAAGTTTACAAATTTGCGTGGGGTCGCATTCACATGCACCGCCTGTGGCCCATGGGCTGTGGGTTGGACAAGCTTGTTCTAAACGCTTCGGGCTCTACAGGTTTTGGGCTCTGCGGTGGGTCGGAGTGGGACCCTGGCACTAGGCTCCCAGTCTAGCCCATCCCCCATGTCCAATCTTGTGGAAGCAGTGGAGCCGCCCACCTTCAGGACCTGGGGGACCTGAAGACTACAAGTGCCTCTACTTAGAGGTTCTTAATGGTATAAAGCCTCAAGGATTCTTACACGATAATGAGAGAAAGAGGCCTCGCAAGAACAGGATAGATGTCAGGTGCATGTTCCTTTTCTTGGCTACTCCAAGAACACCATGTGTGTGTGTGCGCACGTGTGTGTGTGTGTGTGTATGTGTGCGCGCGTGTGTGTATGTGTGTGCGTGTGTGTATGTGTGTGCGTGCGTGCTCATGTGCGCGCGCGCACATGTGTGTATGTGCGCGCGCATGTATGTGTGCGCGTGCGCGTGTATGTGTGTGCGTGTGTGTATGTGTGTGCGCGTGCGTGCTTATGTGTGCGCGCGCATGTGTGTATGTGTGTGCGTGTGTGTATGTGTGTGCGCGTGCGTGCTCATGTGCGCGCGCGCGTGTGTGTATGTGTATGTGTGTGCATGCGTGCTCATGTGTGCGCGCGCGCGTGCGTGTGTGAGCGCGCATGTGTGTGCGCATGTGTGCGTGTGTGTGCATGCACATGTGTGCGTGTGTGTATGTGTGTACGCACGCGTGTGTGCGTGTGTGTGCATGCGCATGTGTGCGTGTGTGTATGTGCGCGCACGTGCATGTGTGTATGTGTGTGTGTGCGTGCGCATGTGTGTGCACGTGCACGCGTGTGTGTACGCATGCACATGCGTGTGCGCGCGTGCGTGTGTGCGTGTGTGCGCATGCACACATGTGTGTGCATGTGCGTGTGTGTGCACATGTGTGTGCGTGTGTGCACACGTGTGTGTGTGCGCACACATGTGTGGTGTGTGCATATGTTTGTGGTGCTTTTAGTGTTAGATTTAATTTGTTTAGAACAAGTAAATAATGCACCTTTCTTACCTGCGGTAGCTGTGGACCACACTCACATGTGCCTGCCTCATATAAATGATGTTTCCTGTGTTTTCAAAGGAGAGTCACCCTTTCTCTTTGAGAAACATGTTTTATTCCTTCTTCAATCTGGTACCAGTAAGGGAGGTGGAGCCTACTTGGCTCCATATGTTCCCCTTTCTTCCTGTCTTTTTAAAACCCATACTTAATTAGAAGTCCATTACGGCACTGCTCATCTCTGTCTCTATATCCAGGTGTATCTATCTATCTATCTATCTATCTATCATCTATCTATCTATCTAGGTATGGATATCTATATATGTATTTGGAGATACGGTGGAAAAAGCCATGATCTTCAAAAACCAAAAGCCAAAAACCAGATATATTAGTTCATTGAGAAGTGCTGTCTGAGCGTCAGCCTCACAAAAACGTTCCAGTGTAACTCAGACGTGGTTAAGGTGTCAGAGGGACCTTCATCTACAAGAATTGCAGAAGGGTCTCTTAGAACTTCAGAGGCTTGAGTTTCTTCTCCACACTGTCAATCTAGTTTTCAAGCGCAGGATCTCAGATGTCTCACAGTGCGGTGGGACACGTTCCTGACCCTCACCCCAGCTTAGCTTTGGCTGCACTAGTGCTGGAAATTTGTGCAGAATCAGGAAAAGTGTTGAGGGAAGCAGAGTGACAGACAGAAAGGGGACGGGATTAGCGAGGAAGGCCAAGTTCATCCTGACTAAAGGCAGCTGGGCTTGGGGAGGGGAGAGAACAGAACAGGGCTGAAGAATTTTAGCATTAGTGTAGGAGGCTCTAGAGGTAGGAGATGTTTCTGTGGGTTACGAGTAGAGTCCCCTTCAATGGTCTTTGGGGATCACGAGCAGTGATTGGATTGGAACCCCTTTTTAATTACTGTTTGACCAGCTTCTTCATATGTGACTCTTTGCAGAGCTCAGCCAGCGGAGCTCTATTGTTTGTTAGGACTACTTGAGTTTAGGCTATTGGGCTTGTGGCGGAATACTTCCTATAGGGAGAATGTCAACTCTTCTGCCTGAGGTCTTGGTTAAGTAATGGAAGTCTGGGTCAAGTGAAGCCTTTCTCTACTCCTCCAGCAAGTAGCTAGCTTCTGATGTCCCCACACCGGCTTTCTCATGGCTCTGGGCCAGTACTCACCCCCCTGTAAGGCAGTTTGTCAGTTTATATATGTGTCTCCCCTCCTTGGCCACAGGCTCTGGAGAATTGGGACCAGCTGTGTTGCATTGGTCTTTCTAGATTTAGCTGATAGACAGGACCACAGTTGCTGGCGCATACCAGGTACTCAGCAAATGTTTTGTTGAACAAATGAATGAGGGTGCAATTTACTTAAGTCTTCTTTAATAGGTTCATACCAAGGGCTATTGAAGACATTTAGGCAGTCTAAGATGGAGAAGTCTAATAAGTAGACTCCAATTTATTACTTCTGGGATCTAATTTAAGTTAGGAAATGAACGTTCCCAGGAAGCGGTGCTGGGCTCTTGTAGTTATCTTTCTTATAAATGGTTCAGGGAAGGGAAAGACTATACCCTGGAGAGTTTTGTAGATGATACTAAGCTGTCCCCCGAACTTGGACTTGTCCTTGACTCCTGTCTGGGGGCCGCTGGGCTGCGCCCGCCTGCATTAGCATGTCCCTCGGATCAGGAGCTCCGCTTCCTAAATCTGATGGAGCTGGACACTGGATTTATACTCGGTGCCTACAGGTTTCCCTTGCACTTGCATAGTTGTCATTTTTATAAATCTCAGCACTCCCTTCTGACGGGGCATGATGAGATTGGTCTGAGTGGACGGCGCCCTGACCAGGAGGCCGTGCTGAGGTGTGTGTGTGTCCTCTGCTGCGCCCCGGGGAGTGCAGCCTTCTGGGGCCAGCACGCTGGGCAGGCGCAGAGGGCTCTGGGGCCCCCGGGAACCAGGCCGGTGGGCAAACACCGGTGTGGGCCTGACGCCCCAAGGGCACACAAACGTGCTCAGATCCTCCTCTGCTTTCCACTGCTCTGAGTGCCCGAGGCCCTAGGGAGGTTGAGTGACACTGTGGGCTGGCCAGAACTTTGTGTTGGGGGGGGGGTGATGCTCCAGACTTGTCACTTCTAGGGAGTTGTCCAGCACACCCCTCTGGGCTGCCGTAACTGAGTGTGTACAATGGAGCAGTGCAGTGGTTTGTGGTAGGTAGGCCTGCCGGAAAGGTCTGGGGATCCTTACAGAACAAGTGCAGGGGCAATAAGTACGAACAAAGACCTCCCACAGCCACGTGAGTGAATAAAAAAATAACCCGTGGTCTTGAGTGTGGTCAGGTGTAAAAAGGGGGAACGCTCTAACCTTGACCGGGAGGAAGGTGGGCCCTGGACTGGAAATCTCAAATCAGGGCGAGAATCAAGGTCAGGGCAGACACATCCCTTTACATGAAGGGACCCCTTTACATTAAGGGGACACGCTGCTGTCACCAAAAAGGGGCAAGGGAGAGGCAGGTGTCCCTGGACAGACCCGGGGGAGGGAGGGCCAGCACAAAGGGGCACTCACTCCAACACCAGGTGCTTCAGGCGTGAGAGCACCTTTGAGAAATGGTCATTCTCATGTCACAGACGAGGGCGATGAAGTTCAGAATCAGATAACGTCCTGTCCCAGGGCTCCTGAGTGTCGGCCAGGGCTTGGACCGAAGCCTGTCTTCCTCTCCCATCTCCTCTTTAATCCCTTCCTACTCCCAGCACTTGCATATCCAGCTTACGTCCTGGCTGTCCCACAGTGGCCAAAGCAGGAGCACCCCTGCCTGCATGGAGCTTCCAGTCTTTGGGGTGACGTTGCAGTGAATAAAGTGACAAACCGGTGAGGCAAGCACAGATCGCGACAGTCCTGTGAGGGAAGTCACCGCGTGCAGTGCTGGGGAAGGAACACGGGGTGGGACCGCCTTGGGCTGGGCCGGGGGCTGAGTCTGGGCCGGGGAGCCGCAGTGATGCTGGGGAGGGGGAAGGCGTGTGTGTCGCGGGGGCTGAGCAGAGCGGGGCGTGAGTCTGGAGGTGTTTCGGCCTGGCCTGTGGCTTCCCGAGAGGCATGTCAGTCAGAAGAGCAAACACCACCTTACACAGTGGGTAGGAAAGGCACAGCCTTGGAAGTCTAGGGGACAGTGGGGGCGGGGCACAGTCCCACCGAGGGGGTCCTAACGCGTTCTTAGTGACGCAGAGGGCGGGGTTCCATTCCTTTGAGGATGAGATTCTGGATGACAACCTGTCTCCCCACAGCACAACCTCTGACCCCAGATCAGAAAAGAGGCTGGGATGGAGCCACGTGGGAGTGGGCGGGGGGTGGAAGCCGGTCTACCATGGAGATCCTGATGGCGTTCCCACCAAGGGGAAAAGGAGAGGGGGAGGGAGTTTACACTGGTCAGGGGCCTGCTCTGTGACAAACGGGGAAACTGAAGCTCAGAGAGGTAAAGTACTTGCCCAGGGTCACTCAGCTGGTAAGGGTGTGCTGTGTCTTGCTGCCTCCAAAACCTAGGTTCTTCCCTAAGAATCTGAGTGGCAGCAGGTCAGCTGTGAGGGGTCAACACAGCAGGTGATTCTAGGGCGGGCGACAGCAGGAGTGGGCTGGTGAGGGGACAAAAGGGTGCAAGTAGAACTCTCATACTGGGGTGGGTTTTGCTTTGGGGATGAGACACACCTGGGTTCCAATCCTAGCTGTGCCAACTGCTGGGATCTGGCAGGTAGAGGGGACACCTGGAATGTCCCAATTCCTCGTGCAGCCCCCCTCAGCCTACCACCCCGAGAGGAGGCCCCCACAGCTCCTCTTGCCTCTGGCTGCCTGAGTAAGCAGTCCCCCAGAAGAGCCTGACTCATTCACCTTGGCTCCCTGCCACCGGAGCTGCAGGGAGGACAGTGGCCCAGTGGCTCGTCCCTCCAAGCTTGTTCTGACTGCTCAGCCTCCTCTGGGGGACAGACTGGGACAACCCCCCTCACTACTCTGCTCCGGGTACCTGCAGAAGCCTCAGCCTCCCGGATCAGCCTGGCTCGCACCTGAGCCGCTTTATTGATGCATTTGTATGTTAATGTCCCTCACTGTCCCTCTCTAGGCTGTGAGCTCTTGCAGAGCAGGGATGCGCCTGAGTCATCTCTGGTCCCCAGTGCCCGTGACAGGACCTGGCACAGCATAGGGGCTGCTCAGCAAATATTTGTTGAAGTCCCTTCTGAATCAAACAGCAAGCCCCCCTGCCTGAGGACGGCACCCATGGAGACAGAGTCCCCGAGCCCAGGCTGCCCTTAGCTGCGCTCACCCAGCTGCCGCAGCCCTCAGATGGTAGCGCACAGGCCTCTGCCCCGTTTCGGCGTTGTTTGCCTTCCGATGCTTTCGATTGCTGGTTTTATTCCAGCCCATTCTCACCTTCTATCTTGGAAAATCACAAGGAAACTCCATGCTGCTCCCGGAATGCGTGCCAACGTGATTCAAGCAGAATTGAGCACATGGCACCGAGTTTCCACACAAACAGAGACATTGCCACTTGCAGTGCAGTGGCCTCTTTCCTCCCGCCAGCCTGGGCCCCCCACCTTGCCCAGGTGAGAGGGGGCCGTGTGCGTGCCTGGCTGGCGAAGCATGAGAGCCTGGGACTGGTCGGCTCCCCCAATTCTCACCCACAAGAGGTGCCAGGGTTTGGGGGGTATGGTTGTGAAATAAATATGGAGGTGAGGCTCCCCAGTAGGAATAGCCCAGACTCTCACTGCATCCTAATCCCTACGTACCCACAGTTTTCTAAGTCTGGCCTCCTCAGTTTATCACTAGCTGTGTGACTTGGGGTACGTTACTCACTCTCTCTGTGCCTCAGTTTCCTCATCTGGGAAATGGTCACCGCCCGAGAGGGTTACGGGGATTAGATGAGGACGGTTCGAGCCTGGGCAGGGCATGGGGCGTGTCTGTGTCTGTGGGCCGTGGCGCGGCCGTGCATGTCACTGTTGGCACGGGCTCCCTGTGCCCAGGCCGTCACAGGGCAGTGCGGCCCTCGGCCAGAAGCCCCCTGACGGGACATCCAGTTCCTTCGTGCTCAGGCCCTCCCGGCTGTGCTGTGTGAGAGCGGACTCGGGTCAAGTCTCCTGTCCAAATTCAGTGTCAGGGAGTGGAGGGAGGAGCTGGGCTGACACATCGGCTGGACGCTTCGCTGGCCCCAGCCGGGCTCGTCCAGTCCCTCTGTGCAGCGGGTGAGCACAGTTTCAACGCTGGGCTCCTCAGAACGCATTTTGGACAGAAACAGGTGGCCGGTAGCCGGAGATTATGTGATGAGGATGAAAAAGTGTGGCGTTGACACTGCCCCTGCCCCTTCTGAGCAGAGGGACCTGGGGCGGTCACTCAGCTCTGCTCATGCCCGTGTCTCCGTCTGCGGTGGGGTTGGCAGTTGTACCTACTCAAAGGGGTGGTGGTGGGGAGTCAGGGCAGTTCCGTCTTGAGTTTAAGGGGCTTAGCACGGGGGCCTGGGGTGTGACATTTAAAACCGAGCTCTGTTCCCAAGAGCAGCTGTCACCCTGGAGTCCCTAACATTTAGTCACAGTGCTCCTCCCTGGGGAAGGTTGAGTTGTTTTGGAACTAGCTCCGCTGCATGTCAGCAAATGACGGGGACACCAAAACAGGTGGTCCCCTAGGCGGGGGACATGGCCCAGAACTTGTCACAGGATCAAACCTCTGGGCCCAAGTGGTCCAGTGGGCTTGGGACTCAGACTGACTAGACCCTGAACAGTGTTTCCATCTTTACTCCTTATGGCACCTTGGGCAAGTTCCTTAACTTTTGTGAGCCTCAGTTTCTGTCCCTGGAAAATGGGGACAATAGCGTCTCTCTTGCACGTGGCTTTGTGAGACTAGAGCTGATTAACGACAGCTTCCGCTTCCGCTGGACGCGGCACTTTGCTGAGCCGCCCTGTGTCATAATTACGGCTATTAAATCCTCGCACGACAGGCGGGGAAACCGAGGCACAGAGAGGTCAGTCACGTGCCCGGGGTCACTCCCTCGCCCCATTCCCTGAGGTCCTGCTCCCTTCTCTGCTCCCACCTGCGGGTTTGAATCGTCACCGAATTGCGTGGCACCCATGTCCCCAACTCGCCGGACTAATCCACACCTCCCTGCCTTTGTGTGCCTTTCGCTTCCTCCTCGTGGCCTGACTCAGTCATGTGTCTGCTCCTCCAGGAAGCCCTCCTCCCCACCCAGGCACTAGGGGTGGGTGCCCCTTTAGCCCGGGCTCCCTTCTACTCAGGCGAGTGCCCCCGCACAGTGACGGTGGAGCCCGTTTGCGCAGCCCTCTCCTGCTCCGGGACACGAGTGAGGCCCTTTGTACACTCTCCCCGCTGCTCCTGTCTCCATTTCAAGGTTGAGGAGCCGGGATTTGAACTCAGTGAGTCCGCCACGGAGCACTTGCTTACGCTTGCCTTTCTGCTCATCTCTGTTACTGGACCTCGGCTTATTTACTGCTGTATCCCAGGCCCTGAGCCCCTTAGGGATTCAAGCAGTAGTTTTTGAAGGAATCCTAAGCCCTCATGATGTGTTCCTAGAATAATAACTTCAAAGAGGGTGGACTCAGTGTCCCAGGTTCCTGCCCTCCTCACTGGCTCCAGAGGAGTCCGCACGCGGAGTGGAGGCCCTGGGAGAGCAGGCCCTTGCCTGACCCAGTCCCGGTGCCGGGCTCGGAGGAGGGGCTCAGAAAAGACGGAATTCACAGGTAGGGGCATTTCCGTCTCGTGGGTGACATCTCAGACTGCTCTGCTCTCTGTGACCTGTCTACTCTGAGACCCCTGAGTCCAAGGTCTTTGGTTTATGCCAAGGGGTGCTTAGAGGAAAGAGCGATGCCTACTCCCCGACTAATCAGGTAAACCAGAAGTGAAATGACTAAGTGACGTGAAAGCTAAGGCTTGCAGCATGCCCCCGTCTCCAGGCATCCCGAGTTTTTCTTTTTAGAGCAAAACCCTGTAATATTAATAAACGACAGAGATGTGGATGGAAAAATGACTCCTTCCCTTTGACATGGCGAAGATCACAGGGACCAGAGAGACCTTTAATCTTTATTAATGCGTTGCAAGGGGGCCTGTCGCGCAAGCTGTGGGAAGCAGACATCCAAAGCCTGTGCCTCGCTTGGGTCCTCCGCGGCCCTGGGCGCCTCGGATGACTGCCTGATACTGTTCAGAGTCCAGCAGAGCCACGTCACGGGGCCCCGCTGTGTCCCGGGCAAGAACAAGGCAGCCCTAACACAGCTCCCATCTGTGGGGGGCTGGAAAACAAGGAAAATTCAGGACACGGGCCTCAGTCACGTGGGCCCACTTTTCACCAAGGGCACTGATGCCCTGAAGGGGCTTGGAAGGAGCTAGGCTGTCAGTCTCGGGGACAGGCGCACGCCAGGCCTCGAGGGGGTCACGCCTGAATTCCTTACGGGGCGCGTCCAGCAACCAGCACCCCCATTTCCATGCCTTGCAGCTCGGCCCTCCCCTGCCTGGCTACGCGCTCCTTCCACTCCGCCGCCCCCCGGGCTGCGCGGCCATGGGCGCGGCCAGAGCAACCTGTGACTTGGTATCATGCAGACCTGACTGCACCGAGTTAGCGAGTCGGGAATTGCAAGGTAGGTTCGGGGGAGTGCACCAGAATTGCCAAGTATAGTCAGGATTTAAGAGCCTAGGAAGTTGCGGGGTCAGACAGACAGACAGGCAGACACACACACACATACACACACACACACACACACACACACACACACACACGGACTGAGCACTAGGCATATTTTGACACTCACTCATTCAAAAACACTTATTGGTCACCTGCTCGGTGCTAAGCAGTGTTTTAGGTGCTGGGGATCCCGTGGACCGCCAGGGCTCTTGTTACCCCTAGAGCTTACACATTCCAGTTCTTGTGGGAGAGTGCCTCCAGGAGCTGGGATGCCACAGAGTTAACCTCACTAAGGCGAAGCGGGCGGACACCCCCCGCCCCCCAACCCCGCTCTCAGGGAGGTCAGCCTGTCCAAGGCCGCACACCAGGGTGTGGACCGGGGACATGGCCCTGGGTTCTGGGCCCCTTGCCTTTCTACTCAGGGCTCAGAGCTGGCTCAGAAGCCCGCGCGGAGAGGGCTGGTGCAACCCCGGGCCGCAGTAAGGCGCCGCCTAAGTCCTGCTAGACTGCCGCGCGACAAGGCGGAGTTCTCGCGTCAGATCCTCTCCCAACGTTACGGGGCAAGAAAGCAAAGCTAAGACCAGAGCTTCCGGGGAGAAAAGCATGTGTTCTGGACGGTGATGTAAGGAGAACAGACCCAGAAGAACTCGATTCCTGATTTTACAACTTAGCTCTGATGAGGGGAGTGCCCGGTGCCCGGGGAAAGGCCAGGCCAGAGCCGGGAGGAGCTGCTGAGAGTGGGCGGTCCCACCGGAAGGACAGCAGGATGGGGCAGAGAGGCCGATGGGAAGGAGAGTAGAGAACCTGTTGGACTTGTTTCAAACACCTCCTCGCCCTTCTCCAAGCCTCTGACTCTTCCTCCCAGTGTCCACCTTCACGTGGAGACAGTGGTTTTTCTCATGACAGTGGGGCTTGGTGATGAGCGTGTGGGTCTTGGAGCCAAGCTGCCTGTGTTTGAAACCTCTTGTGCCCCTTCCTATGCTGTGTGACCCTGGGCAGATGACTGGCCCATTCTGGAGGACCATTTTCTCATCTCTCAGTGAGGGCTGAATGAGAGGCAGACTCATTTTTCATGAAGATTGAATGAGCCAATGTGCATGAAGCACTTAAAACAGTGCCTGGCACATAGTAAATGCTCAATTAACACAAGATTTTGTCACTATTTTAAATGTGTGCATACCACACCCCTTTTTAAAACCCAGGAGTGGAGGTTCTCTGTTGCCCCCAGAAGAAAGCCATACCTCCTAGCTGGCATTGGAGGCTCTTGTAATCCAGCCTTTGCCAGTTCTTCTACTTTTCTTTACCACCGTTTCCTCTGCCCATCCCTGTGCTCCATGGGACCCAGTGACCAGCAGCCCCTGCCTGCACCTTGCTCTTTCATCCCTCTGGACCTTGCTGGCCCTTCTGCTTTTGTTAGGACCCCCACCCCCCCACCCCGCCCACACGCAACATGATCTCAGCTTCAAGACCCAGCTCCCACCCTGGACAGAACTCTGATCCTCTGCCCACCCTGGCATTCACCACTCTGTCTTCTCTCCTTCTTCTGTGCCTCTACATTTTGGCCCTGTCCCCTCATGGTTTCATTGCTCTGAGCTGTTCACATGACCGTCCCCCCACTAGACGGCTGGGGCCTATGCACTGTCGTTTCCGACCCCCAGTTCCACCCAGTCCTTAGCTCCATGTGGCCCCTAAGAAAGAGGAAAGTGCGGGCCCGAAGGGGTCCTCATGACCTGTTGTCATACAGGAGGCACATGCCCAGCGACGGGGAAATGGGAAGAACCCTGAACGGCGGTGTGGTTTACTTCCTTGGCTAAAAACCCTTTGAGACAAAGAGCCAGGAAGGATGCCGTGTGTCACCATCACATCGCCTCCGGAACAGGGAGGAGCACAGTGAGGGCTTGCGCTTCGCCTCTGAGAAATTAGGTCACTGGGTGTTGTTAACTGTGCCTTATAGAGCTATGCTAATCAGTTCTCTTCTGGCCTAAATATCTGGTAATTATCTTGGTTTTTTGCTTTGCCAGACTTGGCTTCCTAAAACAGTTGGTCCACGCTGTTACTTCTCAAGAGCTTCAAGGATGGGGTTAACCACAGCCTCCTAACGGCCCGCACCCCGATTCCCGCCCCACGCCAGGCACTGTCCTAGGCGTTTTAGGCAGACACACTCCTCAGATCTTTGCACAATCTAAGAGGCAGGTGACACTGTTATCCCCAGTTTACTGGGAGCGGGGCGACTGGGGCTCCAGGTTTCAGGGCCATGGGCCCTCGACCCCCTCTTTTTCCTCATCCTTGTTTCCCACTCCCCTCTCTCACTCCTTGTCCTGCTCGAGCAGAGCATGCGCCTCCCAGGCACAAAGCAGAGCTCCAGGGTGATCCAGGCTCCCTGTGCCCACCCACCCCAGGATGCCCGCCTACCTCGGGTCCATATCCCTTAGGCATCCTCCAAGGCATGTAAAAAAGTTGACTCTAAACTCCTGTTGCAAGTGGAGTCCAAATCACCTGCTTTAATGTTTGGTGGTCCAGTGGTGGTGTGTGTGTGTGTGCATGTGCATGCATGAGTGTGCATGTGCATGCATTTACGTGCATGAGAGTACATGCATGTGCATGCATGAGTGTGCGTGCACGTGCATGAGTGAATGTGCATGTGCATGTTGAGTGTGCTTGCATGTGCATGCATGCATGTGTGTGCCATGTGATTGCTTCCTTTCCATAGTTAGATTATAAGTATTTTAATACAGGCATCGCATCTCTTTCTCTGTCCCTCAGCTTCCATAGAACACGATCTAACTGTAAGATTCTCCTTACAAACTTCATTTATTGAAAAAAGCAGTAGCAAGCATTTATTAAACACCTGCTGTGTACCAGAAACTGTGACCAGCACTGGGGTCCTGGACTGGACCCCGGTTGACTGTTGATGGGAAGGCAAAGGTGAAAAGAGAATTAAGGAAAAAACCCAATGGATTAGGGACAGTTCATCTTTTGAAACCCAAAGCTCCACAATCCCAACTTTTGACCTAACACACCACATTATGCTGTCAATCAAAAATAAAATTCAATATAAAATATAAATGTAGATGATATAGCTTAGCGCCTTCTGCTAGTTGGCTTGTTTGGAGGGATCTATTTTTAAGTTTGTGTCTTTATAACCTGACAGTCTTGCTGGGCTGTTACGAAGAGAATGATTATCATAATAATCAACAACTGAGATTTTGAGGCTTTACTTACAATGCATTTAGTGTCCAGACCACCCTCTCAGAGCAGGGGTCCTCATACCTATCTCTCTGAGGGGAAACTGAGGCTCAGCAAATTTAAGTAATTTGCTCAAAAGGGCAGCTGGAACTGAAGGCCAGGTAACGTCTATATTCTTTGCTTTACCGTCTATATCTCTCTGCTTCTGAAGTTCTAAAATCATAGAGAAATAAAGCGATGTTTTGACCTTGTGGTAATACATTTTTGATCAGGTCAGAAATAAATAAGTAGAAATTAATCTGACAAACTCCAAGCAGGCTGCAAAATACCACTGTGTGTTCCCCTTGGATTTGACCCTCTAAGTGTTGCACTTATCGACAGCTGATTGGTTTAAATAATTCACACATTTTCCTGAGGCCTATCACTTGGAACTGGCATTTGCTTGGTGGGGGCTGTGACTGATGGGCAATTACAGGCTGACATGTTTCAGAGAGAGGCTCAAAACTGTCACCTCCCCCAGGGTCTTAAGGCACACGTGTGTTAGGATCTCATTCTTCTGTAAATGCTGATTGGTCAACATACACTTTTTGGATATTCTGAACACGTGTGTGTTCTCAGCCCTCCTGTGATCCCAGGTGAGGGTTGATGATGCCCCCTGGGGCACCTGGAGGCCCTTGCTCTACGCTGCAGGCTTGGCTGGAGCTTTGTGCTCCAAGGGTCTGCATGCAGCCCCTGCCTCCTTGTCCTCTGAGACAGAACTTCCAGCACCTTTCCAGGCCCTCCAGGGACCCAGATCTTGTGCTGTTAACACCTTCACTTCGGAAGACTCATGTATGCGTTGAGAACCACTGAAAACAGCAAGTTGAAAAGTATAAATTGTTGAACAGCAAAGTAATCTATTACTTTCTTCAAAATCTTTTTGAAAAGTATCAGTTCCTTAAAAAGTTATAACAGGTTTTCTTGCACCCAGTGTAATTTAGCCAAATGCCCTGAAATCTCCACAGTCCGGGCATCAGACTCGGCGGCCAGTTCCCCGAAGCGAATGTGTTCAGGGGGAGCCCCAGTGTCTCCGCGCCCCTGGCCCAGGAAAGAAACTTTTCTGTCCTTGCAGAGGGGAGGAGAAGAGTTCTATTCTCGGAGACGAGAGGCTAGGGATGGGGAGAGGGGTGAGGAGGGGGGTAAGGCAGCGGTCATCTCAGGGATGGCAAGAAAGAAACAGATCTAGTTCTCAGGATAAGAGCACGCCCTCTGACCTGAGGGAAGAGAGAGAAGGCGAACACAGACCCCGGCGCCACGCCTGTCGGGAAAGTGTGGGGCGCGGGCCCGGGCGTCTTCCCCGGCCGGCCTCGGTGCAGGCGGCCGCCGCTCTGGTCGGCTGGGTCTCAGGGTGTCAGATTCCTCTAGCTTGTTGGGGTGACCTTGAACCTGGGAGCAGTTTCAGTTCCCTTCCAGTTCTCCGTTCGTGCGGTCATTCCTCCTTCCTCATGCTCCCGGCAAACCCTTTAGGTCCCAGGTCACCATGATCATCGGACGTCCCCGTGGTCATCGGACGTCCCCGGACTCCTTTCCATAGGCGGGCTCCCCGCAGCGCGCCCCCCGACCCCATACCTCCTGAATCTGAACCTGTGCCTTGACCAGGTCTGTACACCTGACGTCTGAGAAGCAAACTTGAGGCCCTAGGCCTCCTGGGCTCAGGGTGGCGCCCGTCTTGCTCCCTGTTTCGACCCCTAGGCGCACGGATGGGGGGACACGTAGTGGGTTGTTAATAGATTCGTGTTGGAGGAGTGAACTAACGACTCTCTACAGAGGCAAAGACGACGCGGGCCGGGGTGGGGGGTCCAGTGAAGGGAAAAGAAGGCGATCCATTCATCTGAGGATTAATCCGAGGTGGCAGCAGGGACTGGGAGAAGACAGAAAGGACTGGACGTCGAATTCTCTGAATTCTCATGAAGTCAGCACTATTGGTAAAACTCCTGTGGACAGCATCCCGCCTATGGGAAGACAACAGCCTGCAGAACACTGACCTCTTGTAGGAAGTCTTACATGCAGTGCAGAGGCAGGGGAGGGGCGGGGGGAGCAGGGGCGGTCGGGCCTGTGTGCTGGGAGGTGCCAAGCGCTGGCACTCTCCTGCATCGGGGGGCGCAGGTAGGGAAGAGGGGCTCCGGACTCGGGGCGGGGGTCCCAGCCTCCGTACCAAGCCCTCACACGAGCACGCCTCTGACAACACACACGCGCCACTCTTTTCACCGTGACTTTTTTCAAAGAGTTGGGAATACTTCCAAGATGGCGAGTCTCATTGGATGGATAATGGTCCTAGGAATTACGTCTCGTCAAACAGTTTACAAAGCACTGGCGTTTTCACATACATCGTCTCCACTTGTCATTTCCTGGAAGTGGAAACACGCAGGAGAGCAGGAGGGGTGGCAGCAGCATGCACCTGGGGGGGCGGTGCTCCTCCGTGCTGATGGGGCTGCATCGCTGGGCCGGGGGTGTGGGGCCGCTCGGGGTGGCCATCCCTCCCGTGGGTTCGGATCAGACTGCCCTCTTGGCTCTACCATCGGGGGCGTGATGGGTCGTAGGAAAGCCGCCTCCCCTCTTCCTCAGCATGGACCCAGGATAAACTCATTTCATTCTCACCTGACTCTTAAATCACACCTGTGATGGGGACCCTTTTTAACCCATTTTACAGATGAGGAAATGAAGGCCTAATGCAAGCCACTGGGAGAGCTGGATCGCAACCAATGGTTCTAGTCCTGGGCTGGGCTCTGACCCGCTGTGCTGCACTGCAGGGGGGAGGGGCAGAGAGCTCAGAGTGGCCCTTGGGAGCCAGACTTGAACCCCGGCCCTCTGCTAACTGGCTGTGTGGCCTTGAGCAAGTTACTGAATCTCATTGAGCCTCAGTTTCCTCATCTGTAGAACCAGTTTAATTATAATAACTGTCTCAAAGAGTTGTCCTGAGGATTAAAATGAGGTAATACAAGTAAGTCATTGAGAACAGTGCCTGGCCTATAGTAAGTGCTCAATTAGTTCTCATTCTTACTGTTCATAGGGTTGGTGGGAGGATTAAATAAGGTAATTTATGAGATGAAGATCAAACAGTATTAGTCCTTCCCCCATTCTCCCTCTCGGACACAACAGGTAAGCTTTGGTCAATTTCTAAAGTTCCGATGTCACCTTGCTGGTCGAAGGTGTGACTGTCATAGTGGAGTTGGGGCTCTGCAGTGCCCAGCTCACGGCTCCTGCTCTGCCCCGCCTGCCTCTCTCCTGCCTCCAGCCTGCACCCCATTAGTGCAGCATCCTGCCCCGCCTGTCACTCTCCTCAGGGAGGAACGAGGGAGGGAGGGAGAGAAAGGCTGGGTTTAATGTTCAGTTCCTACCAGGGACCACAGCGACAATCAGGAATAAAAACAAGGTGACCGTAGCAGCCCGCCCTTACATAGGTGAGCTGTGGGCACAGGAACCCGGGAGGTCGGTAGGTCGGCATGGTCTCTGACCCTAACTTGAGGAGGCATGGAGAGGAGATTTGTGTCCTCGGGGCGGGGAAGTGGTGCATGCATACCAGTCACACCTGGCCTAAGGTACACCACGGCCCACTGTGTGCCCCACCCACCCCTCATGGGAGGGCCAGACACGAAATAGCTGCTGTCCCACAGGGACTCTCACAGACACAGGTGGCCTGGCCCTTCCTGTGGCTGTAACCTCGCACAAGCAGTCTGCCCTTTGACCTTTCTTTAACGTCTTGGAAGTCCCCCCAAACCTGAGTCTTTGTTGGCAACGGCAGGTCCACTGGTTGGGACCATGGCTCTCTCTTTAGGAGAAGAGTATCTGTCACTTGTAACTAATGCAAATTGCTACCATTTCTGGTGTACCTACTATGTGTCAGGCACGGATCGCAGTTCAGGGCCTCATGGAAACAACACCACTCATTTTGCAAATGAGAAATGTGAGGCTCACAGGGGCTAGACAACAGCCCCAAGGTCATCAGCTGACTCACTCCTACTCGAAGTCATTCGATTCTCAGGGCCCAGGTCCCTACGTAGACCAGGCCTTAGAGTGTCCTGTCAACACCCCTGTCCTCAGAGGGCTGCTGAGGAGGCTTGATGTTGAGGTGCTCTGGGAAGGGGAAGGGGCTTCGTAGGCTGTGGCTTGCTACTGAAATGTTAGGTATCACCTGCTCCCCGTTTTACAGGGGAGGAGGTTGAGGCTTGCTGAGGCGAAGAGCCTTGGCCAAGGTCGCAGCGCTCAGCAGTAGAAGACACAGAGTGTCCCTGCCTCCACATCCAGTACCGTTCCCTCTACCCCACTCCCTGGGAACATCTGCTGGGCCAGCCTCAGAGCGAGTATCCGGGAAAGATGGCAGAGACTTCGAGGAAGATTTGTCTGTCTTTCTGCTTCCTGTAATATGAAGTGTGTGTGTGTGCGGGTGTGTATTTTACAAATCTTTTGTCAGCACCAACTTCATCTGAAATCGCAGCAGGAATAATACTTCAGTGTCCTCTTTGCTCTCTTGGGTTCTAACAATCTTACAGTATCAAACAGCCTCCGCTTCAGAGGAGAAAGCATAATGAATGACTTAAAATAACTCTGCGGAAGAAAATGAGGTTTGATTTGAATTGCAGAGGGAACGGCGCTCTTTCAGTCCCTCTCTCTCTTCATTTCCTGGCGAAGCCTTTCAGAGTCTGCCAGATCTTTTGACATTCAAAGATTCCAAGAGTCAAGAAAAACCAGTCAAATGATTTGATCTGAAAGTGTATTTGTCAGGCATCAATCCCCGGCCTTCGAAAACCCCACCGAGTGTCACCTTAAGAATAGGAAGCACTGACGTTTTGGTCTCTCCTTTCTCAAGCACCTTCCGGCCCATTCAGGGCAACGGGGTTCCCTCACTGCCTACACAAGTGTGTGCCTCTGGGTGGGTCAGAGCGGTCCACACGCTGCAGAGCTGACTACAATCCGATCTCATTCATCACCGTGATCCGTAGCAATAGAAAGGAATTCTCAGAAGAAGCCAAAATGCAGGTTTAACCACTGTGGCCCTATCTGAGCAGACTCATTATAACTTCCACTTAGGCCTCCAGAGGACCTGCAGGTCATGGGTGTACTGTGAACTTCATTAGAAACCCTACTTAACCCACATGGGCATAAATGAAGTTGACATGACCGGAGAAACATACACCGGCATGCACTGACCCCCATGGCTCTGTCCAGTTGTAATCAAGTTCTGTGGATTTAATGTATTTCCTCGGTAGAGTGTCACTGCAGACAGAGTTGTGAATTGCACATTCTGCCTTGAGAATAGTTGTGTGCAGCCGAGTAGCCAATCGGAGCTTGGTTAATTAATAAAAGGACATTCCTTTTAAGTACAGTTCTGAGTATTGTTGTGGCTTCCCTGCCCCACGATTGCATGGATTTGAACAAAGCCCGTTTGGAGGCTGCTGATATGAACTTATTACTCAGCTTTTATTTACAAAAATGTGTTCTGAGGCTCTGAGTCATGCGGTAGCCATGCAGTGATGCCAGTGGCTGGAGGAAGAGAGGCCTGGGGTTGAAGCTGTGGATGTGCTGAAACCCAAAGGGCGGCTGCTCACCCGGCTTCCGTCCTGGGTAAAATGAGGCCACGTCAACTTACGGAACTGCTACCTCCCCCCGTGCCAATTCGGGTTGGCTTGCAAAGTGCTGAAGAATGAATTACATCCTGTCCTGGTGGATATTTATGACACACGATTTGGGGTAGGCAAAGGCAAGCCTTGTTTGTCTAATGCTGCATCAGGGGAGCCAGCCAGTCAATGGGACAGAGAGGAAATGACCCTCACTCAGCTCAGTTTTTAACCCCTGGGTGGATCAAAGCCACTTCCTCATTCCCCTTCCCCTCTGATCGTAAGCGAATCAGCCCACTCTGTCACCGCCTGCTACCCTCTTTCCACACACATTCACATTTGACCCAATTCCCCCTTCTATCCAAAGACTCGACCCAATTCTCGAGTCTTCTCCCCCACAGTTCTGACCCAATTCTCTCATCATTTCCACAAAGACGTGACCCAATTTGCCTCCATCCTTCCCCATGCACATGCGATACCATTCCCCCTACACCTCCCCACACTACAGATCTGACCTCGTTTCCACCCCCATGCTAGTCATTCACACCTGTGCCCCTCCCCCACCCCGTGGACGGAGCCAGCCCAAACAAGTTCCCTTCCCTTCCTCCAGCCATGACACCAGCCCCTTCTCTAACAACACTGAGCACACGGCTGCCCTTCCGCACAGTGACCTCTCGTCCTCCCAGCTACGTCCGCAGGGGTTTGACCTACTTCTCCCACCCCTCAGACCCTCCAGGGGTCATCAGTCTCACTGCAACTCCTCTCGCCAAGGTCACCCGGTTTGTGTCACTGCTGGGACGTCTAGCCCTCTGACACAGCCAATGTTCCCAAGCAAACTTCGTTCGGAGCATAACTCAGAGCAGGCAATTCCTGCGGCCCCAGGCATGGCCAGAGGGAGCTGCACAGCTGCCCGTGCCTTGATCTGATATTCAGTTATTAGGTTATTTTTAAAGACATCACTTTGCTGGCAGCATATCTGTCACCATTTTGAATTTTCTTTAAAAAAAAAAAATCAAGTGTGGCTAGTTCCAGTGAAGTTGGGAGGACTGACAGTCAGGGGATAAAGTGCTTTATAAAAAAGTTCACAGAAAACAGCAAGTGCACCGGCTGCTGAACACCCCATCGCTGTGTCAGTAGGTCTCCTTAAGAGGTTAGAGGAGATTGCTCTCCATGGACAGCCCATTCTGGGCTGCTACCTAATTAAAAAGTAAATATGTTTCAATTATCACAAATGATTTTTATTTGCCCACTAGGAACCAGACCACAATCACTTATGCATTTTATAAAAGCTGCTAATCAGCTATCAGGTGACAAGGGCATTACACGCTATCCATTTTGGGGCCTGATTTGGGTGAGTAACCTTGGGGTGTGAGCGGTCGTTGAGGGAAGACTGAGAGGGCTTCGGTAGCACTGCCCTAGTTTCTGTGAATGTCCAATCATCCCCATCTAACTGCTCACTTTCATTTGATAGAGTCCTTCTTTGCTCTGAACTTGCCTGAGTTGGGGTGATACTCGGAGGCGGGGGAACTAGGATGAGCAGTAGTTGTTGTTTTGAAAAATGCAGCATATTGGTATGAACAGAGTTTTTCTTCTAAAACCAAGTAACACAAGTTAAAAGGCTTTGGATACTGTGAAGAATGTTCCAGATGTTAGTTATTATGATGACAGACCTTGTTTTCATCAGTTATCACTGTGTCCACCACCACCACCTCATCGCTACCTCTTCCTCACCATTACCACCGTCACTCCCAGCTTCATTACTGTCACAGTCACCACCTTCATTGTTATCACCAGCATCACCACCGCTGGATCTAACAGCTCTGAGCCTGACCTTTACCTCTGCAAATCTTTTTTTATCCTGCTAATCTCTTTATTTGTAAATGTACCCTTTTAAAGAATAAGAAGGAAAAATAGAAAAATCATTCTCTATTTTTTATTATTTTAAGTTTTTATGAGTCAGCGTCTCAAGATAGCTCTACTGAACTATGTTATCTCTCTATCTATCTATATTATCTATCACCTATCAATCATCTTTCCATAGATTTATCTACCGCTGTCGTCCATCTACCCATCCATCCATCCATCTAATCATTTTCTTTCTATTTTTGATTGAGTTTCTGTGACGCTCCCCTTTTCTGTTTCTTCGCCTCTCTCCTCATTTGCAATTGGTTTAGAGCTTAGATCCTAAAGGTGACTGGCACCTTAGAATATAGAGGATGCTTCCACATGCCCTAGGAGAGAGACCAGAAATGTCATGGTGAAGGGCAACTACATCATTTTAACTTTTTGTGGGAAAAGTGCATCTCTTCATTCAGAGTGAGAAGTTTCTGAAGAGGCAGGAGGTGTAAGTCAGCACCTTGGCCAGCACCTGGCCCCCTGGCAGTGTGGCGTGATTGCTCATTTCAGTGGCCCGAATGTGCCCTTTGAATTGGAGTGTCAGCCTTGGGGCAGGAAAGGAATGAAATCCGCAGCCTCTTGGGCAGCCATATTTGTTCTCAGTCTCTTTACGGGCCCCATCCCTAATCCCTCCCACTCCTTCCTTTTGTCTCTTATCAACATGTATGACCCTGACACTGATGTAAAATTGACCGTTAAGGTTTGGAGTCCATGCGGGGTGGGGGTGGGGGTGGGGGGCTAGAGTTTAAATTCCAACACCACCAATGACTAACCTGAAAGATCATTTGACTTCTTTCGGCCTTAGTTCTTGCACCTGTGCAGTGGGGATCACTGCCATCCAGGCAATGCTGTGGAGACTGATAAAATGAGGGGTATGCAGCCACTGCTCCCAGGGTGTTCAGCCGTGGCCGATGTGGGCCCGGTGCATGCACATTTCCCATTGCATATCGCTTCCTCCTGTGTCGGCCACGTCCGTTTCTGGCGCAGCCAAAGGAAGCCTGGGCGGCATGCTCTGAAGGGGCTGACTCTGCCCCTACCACCAGCTTGTATTTACAGTGCTCAGCCGTTAGGAAATCTGATCATTGAATTAGGGAGGTGTGACGTGGCAGGCCAGGAGACAGAATTCCCGTGGGAATTTGCTGGCTCTCATTTCCAGCAAGAGTGCTCTGAGACAGCCCCTCTCCGTGATGGAGGCAGCTCCCAGAGCGTGAGGATGCTTGGAGGAAGTGGGCCGGGCTGGAAGCCCGTGCTGGAGTGAAGCGGGCATCCTGAACCTGACCCCCACCTCTGCACCTGTCAGCTGTGTGACTTCGGGCAAGTTACTTAACCTCTCAGCTCCTCCGGTTCCCTCAGCTGCCGTGTGGGGATCCTAAAACAGATTCGGCAGGTTGTTCTGAGGATACAATAAAAATGATCGGCACACAGGGGGGGTGTGCAATAGACACTGTTTTTGTCCTCTTCGTTCCCTTTCTATCCTTTCGCTCTTTGAAGATCTCCTTTTCTTTGTATTTCCTCTCCTTAGGTTTCTGTGATACAGATTTTGAGAAATGCTGGCTTGCATGGAAATCTGCATTTGTTAGGAAGATGTCCACTAAAGAATCCAATAAGTGATAAATGTTTGATAGCATTAATAAGAACACCACCACAATTATGTGGGATCATTATTAAATTGTGGAATCAAATGAAGCCAAAATAATAATAATTGCATTGAAAGTCAGCAGACGGCTACACCCTCTAATTTGTTTGAGAATACTACCCTAGTCTATTATTGATGCTCGATCATGCAGTTATTAAAAAGGAGACCTCCAAACTGACAATCCTAATAATGGTGATAAATCTTCCCGACATGGAGGGCTCTCACTTTGTTTTAATTGAAGGGAAGTGATGGAAGTGTTTCCCCTCATTTGAAAAAAAAATCTTCCTTCTTTCTCAGGCCATCTGTCTGGCTATTAAAATCCCATCAGCTTCATTGCGAGATCGCTTACTTCCCCCACGCCTGCCACCCCGCAGTGGGCTCTTAGCGCCAACTAGTTCCTGACGGCTCGGGCCCCTCCAAAGGAGTAGCATGCTACCCCCAACTCTCCTTCTAGGTATTTTGTTTTTTTTTTCTGCTCCTGGCCTCTCCATTCATGGCTGTGATTTATTTCCAGGCTCCCACATTAATGCCCATAAATTAGTTTATATCTTTAATAATGTGTTGATTTGTTCAACTGTTTAAGATATCACTGCCTCTTCTCAGTGGTGTAGGCTCTAATGAGACAGTGCTGGATGTTCAGGACAAACACAGTTTGGTCGAGGTGAAGTTCAACACTTTAGGTGCAGGGTGTGTTTTATAGACAAGAGGGTGAAGCCCATGCAATGAAGTGACTGAGTCAGGACCAAAGATAGCGAAGGAAATTCCTGTGTTCCTCTGCTCTGACCCGGAGTCCTAACCCTTCAGACTGTGGGGCTTGATCCTTCCTGTCCCTCCTGTCACCAGACAGTCATTACTATCATTACGAGGCTGCCTTCCCCCCTCCTGCCCCCCATCATTACCCAGAAATCTCACAGCCTCCCCCACGTGGTAACACTAGGGGCCAATCCCTCTACATTTGAAAGTCTCTAGGGAGGAGAAGGAAAGTCCTTGACCTCTGGTAGATGCAGAGGGAGGAGCTAATTCCTCTCATTGTGGGGGTCCTGGGAGGGCGCACCTGAAGACCCTGCAGGAAAACAAAGGGAAACCCTCCTGCTCCAGCCAGTGTGTCAGCAAGGGAGGCAGGCGCACGACCTCTCTCCGCTGGGCTGTCGTCCACGCCCCCGTCCTTTCTAGATGGAAGAATGGGTCAACTTGTAACTAAGCGCCTGTGGCTCCTGACACCTCAGAAAGACTCTTGGAGTCCAAGGATGTCTGCGGATTGGCCTCTGACCTCTTTACTTTCTATCCCAGTGTGCCTTTATCACCTAAGGAAAAAAAGCTGGTGCATAATGGGGACGGAGGGACACTGTCTCTCCCTCTCTTTCGAACCTGGTGAATGGTTTACTGGTCAGAATGGCGCTTTTGCAAAGTGAGTGGTGGACCGTGACGGTATCTGAGATGAATTTGATTGATACAGGCATGAACTATAAACAGATCTAAGCTGAGTGTTTTTAATGTGTATTAAAATTTAACCAGTGTATTAAATCAGTGAGTCTTTGGATGTAATTGTTTAGGATTAGGCTAAAATGGGATCAATTTAAAGGTAGTTGATTAATAGCAACTGGTGATTAATAACCAATGGCACGTGGATATGGCAGGTGGCACCCAGATGCCTGAAGGGTGGGAAGTCTCCATTGAAAACAGCATGAGCCATCTTTTGAGCCCCTACCATGTTTGCAAATCCTTTTTGCAGATTACTTTAATTTTTATAACACAGTGCTTAGTTAGCATTATTATTCCCGTGTTCTGTGGCGACAGGAAGCGGCAGTTCGAGGAGATTAGGCACCAGCCTGACGGGGCAGAGCTAGTCGCGATTGGAACCCAGGCCCGTTGGATGCCCACACAGGGCTCTTTCTGCTGGATGCCCATCAACCAGGGGAGAAACTAGGGCAGGGAGAGGTTGAGTTCGGGGGAAAGTGTGCGGTCCTGTCGCCTGGCCTGTCATCTTAGCCCGAGCCGTGGCCACAGGCTTTGTGGCCTCATCGCTGGGCCTGCCACGTTTGCGCCCCTGCCTGGCAGGTCCCTGCGCGCTCTGCGCACGGCGTGTTCCCCTTGGGCAGTGTCTCCAGGGTTGGGAGGGGGTGTCCCTCCCTGGTGTGTGTGTGTGTGTGTGTGTGTGTGTGTGTGTGTGTGTGGCAGGCCCCTCCCCACCTTCGGCTGCTGCTTCTCTTCAC
>PVJL010008073.1:0-70479 GCA_004026885.1 Lyroderma lyra
AGGGGAGAAAGGGGAGGGGGTGGGAGAGGAGGGGGGAAGCTAAATATAAGGTGATGGAAAGAGAAGTCACATTAGGTGGTGAACTTATTATACAACAAGTTGACAATGCACTGTAGAATTGTATGCCTGAAACCTATGTAATCCTTGCTAACAGATGTCACCCCAATAAGTCTAACAATAAAAATGAATTTAAAAAAAAGCAAACTTTTTTATAAGTAGAAATGATACATTCTAAAATAATAAAAAGTATAATATATAATAGTAAATACATAAGCCAACAACATAGTCATTTATTGTTCCTGTGAAGAATTATGTACAGGCATACCTTGCAGATATTAAAGGTTTGGTTCCAGATCACCACAGTAAAGCAAATACCACAAGAAAGCAAGTCATACAAAAATTTTTGGTTCCCTAGGCAGTACATATAAAAGTTATGTTTACACTATACTGTATGTCTATTAAGTGCTAATAGTATTATTTCTGAAAAGCAGTGTACATGACTTAATTAATAAATACTTCATTGCTAAAAAATGCTAATCCTCATCTGAGCCTTCAGTCATAATCTTTTGGCTGATGGAGAGTCTTGCCTCAATGTCAAGGCTGCTGACTGATCAGGGTGGTGGTTGCTATTATAAAGATTGGGGTAGCTGTGGCAATATCTTAAAATAAAATAACTATGAAGTCAATCACATCAATTGACTCTTCCGTTCACAAGTGATTTCTCTGTAGCATGCCACAGTAGACCTTCTCTCAAAATTGGAGTCAATCCTTTCAAACCCTGCTGCTGCTTTATCCACTAAGCTTATGTAATATTCAAAATCTTTTGTTATCATTTCAACAGTCTTCACAGATTCAGGAGTAGATATGCAAATTCTTCTTTCACTTGAACACTTACAGATCATTGTAGGGTTATTAATAGCCCTAGTTTCAATATTGTTGTGTCTCAGGAAATGGGAGACCAAAGGAGATAAAGCGAAATGAGGGAAGGGCCAGTGGGTGAAGCCGTCAGAACACACATTTATCAATTAAGTTTGCCATCATATGGGTGTGGTTCGTGTTGCCCTCAAACCATTATAATAATAACATCAACAATCACTGATCACAGATTACATAACAAATACAATAAAAATGACAATGTTTGAAATATTGCAAGAATTCCCAAAATGTGACAGAAACATAAAGTAGGCAAATTCTATTGGAAAAATGGCATCATGGATAGACTTGCTTGACACAGGGTTGCCACAAATCTTCAATTTGTAAAAACAATATCTGTGAAGAGCAATAAAGTGAAGCCCAATAAAATGAGGTATGCCTATACTGTACATAATTGTACATGATTTATTTTTATACAACTGATAGCGCAGTAGGTTTGTTTACACCTTATCACCACAAACATGTGAGTAAATGCATTACACAATAATGTTATTATAGCAATAATGCTACTGGATGACAGAAATTTTTTAGCACATTATAACCTTATGGGACTACCATTGTCTATACTGTCCATCATTGACTAAAACGTCAGTATGCAGCATATGACTGTAATGTTCTAAATGACACTAACATGGTAAAGGATTGTGAAATGAGATAGGAACATTACCAATGGGTCAGACATCTTTTCCGAGTGGAATAGAGAGAAGCAGGAAACATGAAAAAAATGATTGAAGTAAGGTGGCATTTCTCCAGCCCAGATGTGATATTAGATAAAGGGGCAAATTTTTGTGAGGAATTTATGTGGATGTAACAGGATAAGGCTGGGTTTCATTCCACTTAATTTCAAAGGAACTGTAAATATTCCACATTTTTTTTTAACTACAAGCTATGGTTGATTCCCAGATTGATTCTGAATTACTCCTAAAGGAGTAATTCCTATTTGGAAAGATGAAATCAGGCTTTTTACTCTTCTATTCCTTTCTACAGATTAGAAGGGATGTTATTTTGGAGTAGTTAATGTATTTTAAAGAGTTTCTCACTTCTCAGCCCATAGCTGACAGGTACATTTTGTGATTAAAATACTTAGTTATTAGTTTCTGTCCTCTTTCTACTATTACAGGTACCCATTGCCCATTCTCTAGTTTGAAGTGTGAATTTTTGCTTTTTGCTCATCAGGAGCTATGACATATCTCATGTCACTCCTTAGTGAGGAATTTTTACTTTCAAGGACTGAACATCAGCTGCAATGCTTTCTAGGAGCTAAGGTTTTATTTCCTGAAAGAGGAGTAGAATAGTTTTAAGAGCATTTTAAATACAATCTCTAGTTGTAGGTGAGGCAAAAGTGTGAAAAATGTTACATTCATTAATTCAAAACTCAAGTCCTCACAGAGATGAAGCTACCAATTTCTGATCTTTGTATTCATTAAGTAAATTTATGGGGTTAAAGTTTAACTTTGTGAGATATTCTTTTGTTAATTGGTATCTTTATTTTATTATTATTTTAAAATAGTATTTTTGAATTTTTCATAAAGTCTTATTAAGTATTAAAAGTGTATAAAAGCATGAAGATTGAATATATGTTTAGCCCTGATGCAAGTAATGTATTATAATTGACATCAATATTATATCAATGCCTGTTATTCCTGGCAAGTTTCCTGAAATTCAAATCACATTAAGATAGCAAGCACACTGAATTTCTAAGAGCAGCATTTTGCTGTGTTTTCATTGGACTGAGTATAAAATGGCAATTTTGCAATTAGCACTACTTCTGTACAAAATATATATATATATATTCTATATATATAGAATAATTTTAAAGTCTAATCTGACTAATTACTGTGGAGCCCCTTGAATGTTTCATTAACTGTTTATGAAATACAATAGTGTGGGAAAGGTCTCTCATCTCCATGTTCTCCTTTCATTGCCCACCAACAGCAAGCTAGTTCAGGATAGCATTGCTATTCCCTTGAGACAGCATTTCCCAACTTTTTGAATTATGAACATTTTTACATTTCTATATAATTTATGTCTAAACCCACGGGAACTTTAAGTAATCACTTGTGGTTGAAAAAATTCTATGGAAAGAACCACACAGGGTCACCTGATAATAAACTCCTAGTGGTTTAGTCAAGCATATAACTTTTTTTTAAATTATTAGTTTCAGGTGTATAAAACAACATAATGATTGGACATTTACACACCTTATGAAAAGATAGCCCCAACTAATCTACTACCCACATGATACCATACATAGCTATTACAATATCATTGACTATATGTATTCCCTATACTGTACTTTACATTTTTTACTATATGTGTGTGTGTGTGTGTGTGTGTGTGTGTGTGTATAATTAGTTGACATTCAATATTACTTTATATTAGTTTTGGTGTATAGTGTAGTGCTTAGGCATTTATATGATTAATAAAGTGATCCACCCAATAAGTCCAGTACCCATTTCACACTATACATAGTTTTTACAATAACATTGACTATATGAGGGCTGTACAGTAAGTATACATCCATGTAATATGAAAAAAGAGGCATTTGTGGCTGAATTTTTTGGGGACAGTTCTTGGATTTCTGATTCTATATTTCACATTCTTGTGACTATTTGGTGACAACTAATTTGAACTTCAAATTCTCTCACCTCTCCTCCCATCTAGCAACCATCAGTTTGTTCTCCATATCCATGAGTCTATTTCTGTTTTTTGGTTCATTTATTCCGTACCTTAGATTTCACCAATAAGTAAGACCATACGGTATTTATCTTTCTGAAACTGATCTATTTCCCTAGAGGGTATTATAATACCATCTAGGTCCATCCATATTCTTGCAAATGGTAAAAATTTATTTCATTTTTATGGAGTATTAATACTCCATTGTATATAGGTATCACACTTTCTTTATCTAATTGTCTATTGATGGACATTTTAATTGCTTCCATATTATGGCCATTGTGCATAGTGCTGCAGTAAAAAAATAAAGTGTTTTGGATTTCTTCAGATAAAAACCCAGGAGGGGAATTTCTGGGTCATAGGGTAGTTCTATTTTTCAATTTTTGAGTAACCACCATACTGTTTTCCATAATGTCTGCACCAATTTATAATCCCACAAAAGTGTTCCCTTTTCTCTACATTCTCACCAACACTTGTTTGTTGATTTATTGATGATGGCCTTTCTGAAAGTTGTTAGGTGATATCTTGCATATTTTATTTGCCTTTCTCTGGTGCTTAGTGATGTTGAGCACATTTTATATGTCTATTGGCCATCTATATGTCTCCTTTGGAAAAATGTCTATGCAGGCAGGCCCTCTGCACATTTTTAATTGGATTTTTTTTGTTTGTTAGGTGTTGAGTTGTACAAGATTTTTATAAATTTTGGGTGTATCAGGTATGTCATTGGCAAGTATATTTTCCCCTTCAGTATGATGTATTTTCATTTTGTTAATGACTATCTTTGCTGTGCAAAACCTTTTCAGTTTCATGTAGTTTGATTTGTTATTTTTTTTTTATTTTATTGCCCTTTCCCAAAGGAGATATATCAATGAAAATATAGCTAAGGGTAATAACTGAAAGTTTACTTCCTGTATTTTCTTCTAGGAGATTTATGGTTTTTGTCTGACAATTAAGTTCACAATCTTGCCACAGTGCGCTTACATTGGCAGCACTATACAAACCACTCAGTAAAGTCATAACCTTGGTGTATCTGTGTCTCCCAGCTGTGTTTGTGTCAATGTGTGGCAGTGGTTTGCTGAGTGGCATTCATTACTGTTGTTGTGTGCTTTTTTCTTGTAATTGATTTCCAGTTTTATAGCATTGTGTTCAGAGAAGACACTTGATATGATTACAATCTTCTTAAATTTATTGAGACTTGTTTTGTAGCCTAACATATGCCCTATGTTGGAAAATGTTCTGTGTGCACCTAAAAAGAATGTATAATCTGCTGCTTTGGGATAAAATGCTCTAAAAATCTCAATTAAATCACCTGGCCCAGTGTGTCATTTAAGGCCAATGTTTTCTTATTGATTTTCTATCTTGATGATCTGTCATTGGTGTCAGTGGAATGTTAAAATTCCCTACTATGATTGTATTACTGTCAACCTCTGCCTTTATGTCAGTCAACATTTGTTTTATATATTTAGGTCCTCCTATGTTGAGTATACAATTGTTTGCTAGAGTTTTGTGCTCTTGTTGACTTGGTCCCTTTAGCATTAGGTAGTGCTTCTTTGTAGCTTATTATAATATTCATTTTAAAGTCTATTTAGTCCAATATAAGTATTGCTACCCCAAGTTTTTCTTCTTTCAATTTACATAAAATAAATTATTCATCCCTTTACTTTCAGTCTATCAGTGTCTTTCTATCTGAGATATGCTTATAGACAGCATATGCATGGGTCTTGTTTTATTCTTTCAGCTATCCTATGTCTTTTGATTGAAGTATTTAATCCATTTACAATTAAATGATTATTAATAGGTACAAAGTTACTGTCACTTTATTATTCATATATTTTATCTTTGTTTGTTTGTTGTTTGTTGTTACCCTTTTACCTAAAAAAGTCTCCTTAACATTTCTTGTAATACTGGCTTAGTGGTAATATATTATTTTAGCTTTTTCTGGATGGGAAAGCTTTTTATCTCTCCTTCAATTTTAAATGATAGCCTTTCATGGTAGAGTAGTCTTGGTTTTAGGTCCTTGTTATTCACCACTTTGAATATTTTGTGCCACTCCCTTCTGGCCTGCAAAGTTTCTGATGAAAAATCAGCACATAATCTCATGAGAGCTCTCTTGTAAGTAACTAGTTGTCTTTCTCTTGCTTCTTTTAGGATTTCTGTTGTTGTTGATGTTAAAACTTTGTCATTTTAATTATAATGTGTCTTAGTCTGGGCCTATTTAGGATCATCTTGTTTGGGACTTTCTGCATTACCTGGGCTCTATGTTTATTTCCTTCACAAGATTAGGAAGTTTTCAGTCATTATTTCTTCAAGTAGGTTCTTGATCCCTTGCTCCCTCACTTTACCTCTGGTACTCCTATGATGTAAATGCTGTTATGCTTGATGTTGTCCCAAATGTCCCTTAAACTATCTATGGGGTTTTTTTACTCTTTTTTCTTTTTGGTGTTTTGATTGGGTGTTTTCTACCACCTTATCTTCTAAATTACTGATTCAATCCTCTGTGCCATCTAATCTGCTGTAAATTCCTTCTAGTGTAGTCTTCACTTATTGTATTCTTTATGTCTATGGGTTATTCTTTATTGTTTTTATGTTCCTCTTAATGCTTACTATATTTTTGTTGAAGTTCTCACTAAGTTTCTTAAGCATTCTTATGTTACAAACTCTGTCTCTGTTCTGTAGTTGGTTGCCTCTATTTCATTTAGATCTTTTTATGGAGTTGTTCCCTTTTCTTTTACTTGGGACATGTTTTTTGTTTTTCTTCATGTTTGCTGCCTCTCTGTGTTTGCTTCTATTTGTTGGATAGATCTTCTATATCTCTCAGTCTTTGCCACGTGTCTTTATGTAGTATGCGTTGTGTGTGTTCCAGTGGCACAGTCTCCATGATTATTTGTGCATGTATTCTGGGAGTGTCCTTTATGTGTGTTGTATGCATTCTCCTGTGTAGTTGAGCATTGATTGCTTTTGGAACATCAGTAAGTGAGATTGACTTCCAGGCTATCTGTCTGTGAGGATTGGCTATACCCACAGTTTATGAGCTGCTGTGTGAGGGCTGACCACTCAGAGAGGGATTTTCCCCAGTGGACTCTTGTGTCTGCTGAGACTGCCCTTTGAATGTGCCACTTGTGGGGCTAACCTGGCAGTGCTCTGGTGTGGTCTGAAGTCAGTCTTTGGGTGTGTTTTTTCTAGTGTCTTTTGAGAGGGGCTTCAGTGGAGGCCAATTTCACCTTGCCTGTGACCCAGAGGGATTCCTGGTAGGAGCCACAAAGATATAGGTGGTTGGTTACTGCCTCTGCTGGACCTGGAGGCATGTGCTGGTGGACTCATTGTCATTTAAGGCTAGATATCACCAGTATTGGGCCTGGGGTACCTTAGCAAAGGCCTAGGCCTCTCTTAAGCCTATTGCTACCTACAGGATACCCATTAAGCTTAGCTGTTGAAAGAGCTTCCTTATGTGCATGGGCTGCACTGTTTAAACTGGTGATGAGAGTGTCCTTGATGATGCAGCAACTAGCTGGGCAGGGCAAAATCCAGGGAGTTATGAGGTACAGCTGCTGGTATTCACAAAGTCAATGCAGATGCAGCTCCTGCACCAGTGCCAGGTCCAATACCACTTTGCAAATTGCACAAAAGCACCACAGACCCCTGAGAGCTATCCAAGAGAGGCTACAGCTCAAGTTGTGGCAAACTGCTCTCCATTAAAAGTTTCCCAGGCCACTGAGTGTTGTTTGTTGCTATAAACATCTTATGAGGCTTGTGGAGCAGAGCCGGTAGCCCAGGAGCCAAGAGAGCCCTGGGTGATGCAGCACTGGATGGGCAGGACAGGTATGCAAGGCATCACCAAAGCGGTGCAGATACAGAAATATTACCAAACCAATGTGGTCTCAAATTTGGAGGAGGGTTCAACATAGAAAAGATGGCACCCTTCTGTGGGCTCCACATGAGGCAGATTCCACAAAGAGATAAAGCCCTTGCCCTGATCCATACCAGTCTGTCTTTCCTCATATGTTTCTGGTACTCCTTGAGTTGTCACCCCTCCACCATAGCCCAGGTGAGTCTTTCCAAGTGAGTGAGTCTAAATGCAGGCCCTTTAATAGGATGTGTGGGTTTCTAGGCACCTTCTATTTCACCAGGATGGATGGTGTCCTCATTGCTTTTCACTGCCAGATGTTGTGGGGATTCCTCACCACAGACCCTGTGCTGAGGAGGCCAGAGTGGGGCTGGGACCCCTTCCTTTTCAGGGAGTACTCCACCATTGAGGTATCCCATTCAGTGTTCAACCACTGTGGGTTCAACCACTGTGGGATCAGCTGGCTTCATGTCTGCCCCTTCTACCAATCTCAATGTGGCCTCTTTTTTTATACCCTTAGGTATAGGGGTTCTGTCCAACTAGTGTTCAGATGATTCTTGAGGTTGACTGTTCTATAACTTTGTTGTAATATTGATATAATCCTGGCAGGCAGCAGACACAGCATTTACATAATCCACAATCTTGGGCACTATTTATCATGTAACTTTTTTTGTAAAATGTTTATCTTTACCTTAAGCAAGGTTTGTCCGTTTGTTTTTTGTGCATCTAGATTATCAGTTTCTACCCCCAGCAGTACATGCTAAGTCATTCAGGGGTATAAGAAAAATAATCAGTAATGGTGAAAAAACATGCAAAGCATTAGTTATGGAACAATAAATGTTAAGTTTGAATTACTGTTAAAAGAGACACTTAAAATTAGATCATATTATCGAATGATGATTAGTGAGGCTGTGGCTATGAGCCCTTCTCAAACCATTCTTCTACAAATCATTACACACAGTTTCAGAACAATCCATTTGCAACATTTGCAGAACTTCCTCAAACATATAAATATATCCATAGCCAGGCTGCTTGATCAGTTTTGTTATTGATTGAGTAAAAATAAGTGTGTTGTCTTTAATTTTAATTCTTTTCAAGTAGTTGTTTTTATTTAACATTCAATATAGTTATTATTGTCAGTGATTTTTAAGTGTGTCAGTTATAGATCAGGGGTTAAAAAAATAAAATGATGTGGATGCAATTCATTGTCAAGTACTTCTCAACACGTGTCCACAGCTACAACTACACCCACACTGGGAGATAGTAAAAAAGGTGCATGGCTTAGATACTATGCAGAAGAAAAGGAAATACTCTGAAGAATATATTAAATACTGGTTTTCATCTGTAGGAGATGATAACTATTCTAAACTTTTGTGTATTGGGTGTGGGGAAATATTATCCAACGGTTGCATGAAACCCACTCTACTCGTGCAGCATTTAGAAACTAAACATCTTTTGTATATAAAAGAATACATTATTTTCAGTGCTTAGAAAAGTGTCCAACTGTTACTTCATACATGATGTCAGGAAAGAAAGACAATGAGAATGCTGTTGAGGCTTTATACCATATTGCTATCACAAAGCTAAATATGGTAAAAACCACAGCATAACTAAAGATTTCATTTCTCCTTGTATTAAGGATACTGTAAATATTTTTGTATGTTTGGAGAACATTTCCACAAACTCAATGCTACCTCTCTTTCAAATAATACAATGTCTCAATGAATTCAAGAAATGTCTGACAATGTTGAAGCTGTAGTAGTAAATAAAATTAGAAAAAGTAAATGTTTTTTCATCCAAGCTGATGAAAGTGTAGATGTTGCTAATTTAACTTTTTTGCTCATCATTGCAAGGTACTTGGTAGAAAATGAAATTGAGGGAAATCTGTTGCTTTGTTACCAATTGACAGAGTGTACCACAGGCAAAGATATTCTTAATGCAATCAGTGGCAATTCATTTTAAAAGACATTAGTTGGTCCAATTGCTATGGTGTATGCACTGATGAAGGCAAGCCTATGTCAGATTGTTTTATAGACCTACACAGCCATATTTAAAAAAGTAGCTCCCCATGTACCATGGAGTCACTGCTGCATGCATAGACAAAGTCTTGTATCCAAGCCTCTTCCTAGTAAACTGAAATATGTTCCTGATGAGGCTATAAAAGTTGTAAATTTTATTAAGTCACAACCACGAAACTCCAGATTGTTTAAAGTGCCATGTGAAGAAATGAACAGCATTCACAGCACATTACTTTTACGTATAGAGGTAAGGTGGCTATCTCATGGAAAAGTACTTTTACATGAATATATGAACTTAAACATGAAGTCCAAGTAGCCAAAATCTTGCATATTTATCAGATATTTTTCTAGAAGTAAACAAACTCGAGACTTGAAAACAGCTCAATCACTATATTCAAATTGACTGACAAAACTGAGTCAATGATTAAGACCTGGACTTTTGGAAAATGTGAATTAAAAGAGGTCAGCCTGAAGTTTTTGAAACTCTGCACAACTTCTTATCCGATAATGACTTGCACCTATCCCAAAACATAAAAGAGAATATTTCAGTCACTTGGTAGATCTTAACATGTTTTTTTATATCCCTCAGTGTGGAAAAGAAAACAAATGGATTGCAGATCTCTTCAATGAATACTTCTTCAAAGAAGCTAAACTATCAATCAATGGAAAAGAGCAGCTAATTAAACTTTCAAATGATTTTTATTTAAATTCTAATTTTAAAAGAAAACATCTTATTACCTTCTTGTTAGATGTCAGTGAGGAATACAAATAGCTTAGTAAGAGGGCACGCAAATACCCCTTGCCACTTACGAATACTAAATGATTGGAGAGAGCTTTTTCTTCTTACATCTTAATAAAAATAAGTACCAAAGCAAGCTTAAGCAAGTTGGAATTTAAGACTGTACCTACATCTTTTGAGCCTGATTTCAAGAAACTGCATCAAAGTAAGCTCAGTGATCTCATTAACAATGTTTCAATTGGCTAGTGATCTGCATAACAATTGTTATAGACTTTTCGCATAACACAAATAAATATTATTAAATAATAAATTAAAAGTTTCTTAAATACTTGATCATCATTATCAATATTTAACTATTATGAATATTGTAAAATTAAACCTGTGGCTTGTACTTTTACTGTAGTAATTTTTCTTTCCTAATTTATTACCTCATTTCCACTATTTTGCGTTAAGATGTCTTCAGAGATACATTTAGAGGATATAACTTCTACATTTAACAGTCTGCAAATTGCCAATTAGCAGCTAAGTGTGTATTTGAACTGGGTTTTTCTCCCCTAAATTCATCTCTGTAATATATGGATAAGGTCTTTTGAGAACACCTCCTTTGTCTCTGCTATCTATTCATTATTTCCTCTGAGAAGCCTTTTTTGAACCCCCAGACTAGGTCAGCACCCCACTGGTGCACTCTAATAAAATTGAGTACCTCTTCTTAATATTTGCACAGATATCTTTGACTTTTACTTTATTGTTTTGATTAATACTGTCTCCCATTGATCTACAAACTCTGTACAGGCAGGTACCATACTAGTTTTGCTTGTTGTTTTATTCCAGCACATATTAGGTATTCAATAAAGAGTTATAGAATAAATGCATAAAATTTTTTTAAATGAATGAAAGAAATGAACTATTTAAAATAGGCCTTTGGCTAAGTAGTACCTTTCCTTCACCAACAGAAAATTTAGACACGACACGACCTCCAATTCCAAAAAGGTGTTACTTACTGAGGTCCACCAGAGAATACTAGCTCTCCACAATGGCAAAGCAAGAAGAAAATTGAATAATTATTTAAATTTAAAATGCATTTACCAGTCATGCCTTTGCATATTATGCTATGCCAGAGGTCTGCACTGTGAGATTTTCATAAAGAAAAATGAAGAAATGAATGTAATAGAATAATCAGTGCCACAAACACAGGAACTTTTCACATTGGGCAGGTTTTGGCAGCAGCAAGAGGTGAGCACAGAGGTAGGAGAATCAATCTATAAGTTACACTTGAAATCAAGTCGGAAATAGCCTTAAAAAACAAGGTTTTTTAAAATCAGAACATGTTGGTTGGGAAAGGGGGAGAATGCAAAGGATTTGTAATGCAAAATTTACACCAATTATAGCTAGACTTCAGAAAACTGATTCTGGAGGCCAAGACTGGCTAAGAATCACAGGAGAAAAACTGTTAGAAAATCACTAATATAGTTCATATCAGAGGTAATAAGGGCCTGAAATAAGGTAGTGGCCAAGAGAAGAAAGAGGAAAAGGTTTTATTATTATTCTGAATGCCGGGGTCATTAACTGTGATGTTGATTAATGAGGGAGATGACCCTTACTAAACTTCAGGGTCGTCCATGTGAAAGATGTCTAGCAAGCAGCTAGAAATGAGAGCCGGAACCATGAAGCAGATGGTCAGAGAAGGTGGTACAGAAACCAAGAAAAATAAAATTAAGTAGAGAATAAAGAACACATACATTTAGGAGTAAGCAGAGTAAGAGACGAAGGTAACATTGTTGTTAAACAAATAACAATTATGACATAGAAACCAGATGTAAGGGGTGCTTCAAGATAGAATACTGCATACCATTTTAACTTGAAAATAAGTAAAAAGTAAACATGGTGTCCCTCATGTGGGAGATACTTGATTTTAACGAATGATTCTCAAAGTGAATTCTAAGAATGACAGTATAAATCTGATCCCTTAAATGGCATTCTCCATATGACCTTGTCCACTCTGAAGCCAACTATAATCAGGTATGCTCATATGGCTGTTAAATTATTGAATAATGACAACAGTAAAATAAAAAGAACTGATAGTAATTTATATGAAAATTATTATCATGTGTATTGCCTAGATGTATTTCAGTATTCTTAACTGACCTATGACTCTTGGACTAATTATCTCCAGATCTTCAAAACTGGTGAAAACTTAATTAAAAACAAATGAAAAAGCATGCTTCATCTTTTGTGCTAAGAATAAAATAGGATCCCAATTCTCTATTTAAAAAAATAATAGGCATTATCATGAGAGTTATCTGGACCAAAAAAAGAGGTGTATGTGAGGAGAAGATAGAACTCCTCCTTGCCAAGTTAATATACTTTTCCCAGACATTCTCACCATTAGAAATATATCCCATTTAAATTCCTTTTTTTAGAAAAACTCTCATCTCTTTAAATTGCTTCATCTCCACTTGAGTACCCAGAATGCTTAATCCCAAACACAGTGGGTTGGAATTTTTAAAAAATAATTCATATGATCTTTTCAGCCAATTCTTGATGCTAAAGCAGCTAGAAATGAGAGCCGGAACCATGAAGCGGATAGTCAGAGAAGGTGGTAGAGAAACCAAGAAAAATATGGGTACTGAAGAGTACCAGGTTCCATAGACACACTTTACGAGCCACCACAGAAGATAAAAAGCAGGCCCATTAGGTGTGGCCCAGGACTTCTGGCACCACTCTGATTTTATATTTCCTAATCTGTTCTGTGGTGCTAAAAGTTTGAATGCTGCTCCAGGGGAATACAATTTATCATTACCCAGTTACTTATACCCCTGCAATAAATAGTAGAGTTTTCTAAAAAATCCTTAAGAATCCATTTTAGGACCCCAGATGAAGAGAATGCTAATATCCCTAAAAACCAAAATGTAGCCTAAGAGGAAGGAGGTCTTGGCTTCCACCACATACCTCAAAGTTGGCGCACACAAAATTTGCACTTTCCGGAAATAGAGCTTTCAATGTAAGGTTGCCAGATTTAGCAAATAATCATATAGAATGCTCAGATAAATCTGAACTTCAGAAAAAAAAAATAATGAATACATTTTTAGTATAACTGTACTTAGCATAGTATATCCAGTGTAATATTTGCAACAAGCCTGTACTAAAAGATTTTCATTGTTTTTCTGAAATCCAAATTTATCTGGGCATCCCATATCTTATCTGGTGGTCCTACTCAATCAGACTCCAGCATGTGGAGCTGCCATGGGAGGTGATTATATAACCCACGCATGTCAAAATTCACCTTAAATATGTGAATATTTTACTATCCAAGAAGTTATATCTAGAAGATAAAGCCAACAGATCAACCTGGATGGCACTTCAGAAGTTCAGCACAGAACCTATCACTGCAGATGCCCTATTACTCATTTTGCTTCTAGCCTGTCTGATTTAGCCATCTTCTCATGCCAGTCACTGACTTAAGTTTTACTGATTGCATTTATTTTTATTTTTCAATTACATTTGACATACAACGTTATATTGGTTTCAAGTGTACAGCATAGTGATGAGGCACTTATATAACTAATAAAATCCTTATTCTAATGCATCTGGTTTGCATCTTACACCATAAATCGTTACTACAATGTTATTGACTCTATGGCCCATGCTGCACTTTACATCCCTGTGACCATTTTGTGACTACAAATATGTACTTCTTGATTTTTCCCCTTTTTCACCCATCCCTCCCACCCTCATCACCCGAACAAATCTAATACCCATATGACACCACCCATAGTTATTGCAACATTATTGACTGTATTCCCATGTTATACCCTATATCCCCATAACTATTACTTTGTAACCAGCAAACTGAACTCTCCAATCCCTTCCCCTTATTTCACCCCCTCCCTCAACTCTCCTCCCATCTGGCTACAAACTAAATATTTTCTATATCTATGAGTCTGTTCCTATTCTGCTTGTTAATTTTCTTCTCTGTATTTCACCTATAAGCAAAGTCAACTTGCATCTGTCTTCCTCTGTTTGATACTCTACTCAGTGCAATACCCTCCATGTCTTTTGATTGGAGCTTTTAATCCATTTAAATTGAAGGTAATTGTTGATATGTAGCTATTGTCCTTTATAATTTTGCTTCCCCCTCCTTCCCACCCCACCCCATTTTAAAGTAGTCCCTCTAACATTCCTTGTAGTATTGGTTGGGGAAAAAGTTTTAGTTTTGTTTTTTTTAAAAAAAGAAGATCCTAAGAATATCCTACAGGGGAAACAAGAACATGGCTACAGAGCAAAGGGGTGGGTAGGGAATCAAAGAAGACAAAAGAAAGAGGGAATTGAGTCATCAGTGGAGTTAAACACTCCTTTCAGAATTTATCCAAAGGAACTAACTAAAGGTGAGCACTAAGATGTCTACATGATTATTTCAATATTGTTTGTAATGGGAAAATATTAGTGATGGGGAAAGGATGGAGAAGCCCAACAAAGCAGTGAAATAAATGTCAGCACATCCAGAAATGAAAAAAAAAAAAATTACTGATCAGCTTAGTGATACTTTTTGCCAGGTCCTTCACTTCCCAGTGATAATTAGTTCCCAACCTGGACAGACGCAGAACCCTGAATGGACTCCTAAATCCTTTCATTTCTTCATAGTTATTGCTTAGATATAAATAGGACTTTTCAACTCATTGAATCAGTTTCTAATCTGCAAAGCTGAGACCACTTAAGAAACCCAAGATTTATCATTACTCCAGACCCTAAAACTGATTCTATGATAATCAGACAATTGTTAAGAAGCTCAGCATGATTTGCTTCAAAGCTGGTCACTCTCTAACCTTGTACTCTTCTCACATATCAGTGAGGACTTCCTAACCACACTATTTAGAGTTGCAAACACATCTCTCACATGATATCATATCTCCTTCTCCATTTTTCTCTACACTACTTATCACAATTTAAAATGCCAAATATTTCACAAATTTGTCTGCCTTAATTTCTGTCTCTTCTCACTAGAAGGTAAGCTTCTAAAATAGTCATTCTGCCTATCTCATTTAGTAACTAAAGCAGTACTGGTAAAAGATAATATGCTCAAAAATATGCTACCCTACTTCCAGTGGCTGGATTACTACAAGTTAAGTTATTTTATTATTATCTGTGTGAGGTCTGTGCCTTCATTTCTTGCTCAATACTTTTGTAGGTCCAACACTAGGGTCCTACCTCCCTTCCCTGGCCAAAGATTATCCAAAAATGTTCATCCTACTCTAGTCCTCAAAACCACACAGCCATGCTATGGGTACTTGCCACAAAAGTTTCTTGATCTGAACTTTTTGTTTACTTGAACCTCTCTCTAATGTCAAAGCCCAGGCTCACCTGCTCATTTTTTTTCCTTCTCATGTACCTACTATAAAAGACATGCCTCCTTGTCATCTTAAGATAAAAGGGTCAGCCTAGCAATGTGAAAAAGATCTTCACTCCCACTCTTTCTAGTCTCCCAAGATTATTCTCTGTGTATACATATTAGTAGGCTGTTCTTCCACATCAGGATTTAGTCAATTAGGTATACCTCTAGAACTTCACATGATTTACTACTTTCATACTAGAGGAACAAATTAACTTTAAAACAAAGACATCTTGACAGAATGATATATTGCACTTACATTTTTAGAGATAGTGTCCTAAGAGCCTATAGATAATCACCATGAGATGGTGTGATTTTTTTAAGAAATATATGTTTGGTCTTTGTCCTTGTTTTTAGCACTCTTGGAATTTCCTAAATGTTGAAAGTGATTAAAGTGTCTTTTGTTATGTTAATAAGGTGATTTTTGGATTCCCCTAGATCACCTAAAGATGAGAACTTGTTGCCAAGGAAACCAACCCTATGATTGGTGGATTGGAATTTTCAGTCCTACCCCTTAACATTTGGGAAGGAGAGAGGAGTTGGAGATTGAATCAATGGCCAATGGCCAAAGATTTAATCAATCATGCCTATGTAACTAAGCCTCCATGAAAACCCAGAAGGACAGGTTTCAGAGAGCTTCTGGGTTGGTGAGCACATGGCTCTAGAAGAGTGGCATGCTCAAGGAGAGCATGGAAACTCTGAGCCCTTTTCCCATACCTTGGCCTGTTCAACTTTTTCATGTGGCTGTTCCTTAGTTACATTGTTTTATACTAAATTAATGATGTAGTAAGTAAAATGTTACTCTGAGTTTTGAACCACTCTAGCAAATTAATAAGACCCAAAGAGGGAAAATAGGAACCTCTGACTTACAGTTAGTTAGTCAGAAGTGCAGGTGACAACCTGGTCTGCAATTCACATCTAAACTGTGTGTAGTGGAGAGAAGGTATAAACAGTATCATGAGACTGAACCCTTTCTTAACCTGTGGGATTTGATGCTGTCTCCAAGTAGACTGTGTCAGAATTGAGTTGAATTTTAGGACACCCAGCAGTGTTCAGTGAATTGGTGGATTTGTGGTAAAACACCCCCACCCTCCTCACATTGGAAATTGGGATCAGAATCACCCTTTAGCATCATATTTCACCTGACTTTCTCATTCTTTTGGATCTTAGTCTCAGGACCATTTTATTGATAATTTTATATTGAGAAATAAGACTGCGCTTGTCCTTCATGTATGTATTTATATACATACTAATTCTGTAGTATTAGGCAAAAAAAATATTATAGATAGGTTTTCATGAAAGGTACTTTAGTATCAGAAAGATCTTTGGCTATGAAAAATTAAAATAATCATATTGGGTCATTTTGTAAAGTAATATGTATTATAATAAAAGAAAATATATTCTAGAATGTCTATATTGAGACTTTCTAGAAATTTTAGTAAGAGTCTATGCATAATCTGCAGAAGTTGTAATATACAGTTATGGGTAACAGATTTCTTATGATACCCACCCCAGTTAGTTTCAACTATCAATATCAAAATGCCCAAACTCATAAATTTCAAAGAAACTAGAGTATGAGTTTCACGAAAACAAAAATTTGTAAAGTTTTGTTCACTGCAATATTCCCAGTGTCTACAAGAGAATAGGAACTACATAAATACTTGTAGAACAAAAATAGTACTCTTGATAGACAGGCATATTTTGGTTATAGGTAATTTCAGGTTTCCAAAATCCCAAACTTAGGAAATTTCTTTAAATATTCTCAAGAAAGTATTTGAGTGTGACTTGTGCTGCTCAGGAGCATATTTGCTTCAATACAATCATTTCTTTTTGTGCATTACTTGGGTTTCCATAATTGCCAAGATAACCTGTATAACTACAAAATAAATTTGGATTAATGCAGAATTACTGGATAATAACATTTGTCTGAAGCTCTCTGCTTTATTATTACTTCCATCAAACTCTCTGCACAAAATTAAGTTAGACAAATGAAAAGAAATATGAGGACTTGTTTTCCATACCAAAAATTAAAGCAATGACTATCCAAGAGACAGTTTTTATTTCTCTTAGGTTTACCTAAAACATTGACAGTAGAAATTGATATTTAAAAATCACTCACTTTAAATACATATTTGATTCTACTTCAGTAACAGAAAAATAACATGGAAATAGGAAATGTCTATAGTTAAAGAATATACATACTCATACAATCATAAGTATAACACCAAAGCTCTCTCAGAATACCTCAAATTATAGTCTGTAATTCAGCATGGTTGAATTTACCCTGAGGCTTCATGGGGCTTTAATTACTGAGAGTATGTTATAGTCATTATAGAAGAGTTATCCTTCTGTCTCAATCTTTAACATTATATTGTAGCAAGTTGCCAACACAAATATTGAAAAATGCATTTTAGTGACATCCTAACAATGAATAAATTTCCTCATCTCTTGTGTTTTCTGGTTACTTTGTAGTTTGCTAAGGAATATATAGTGATTTTATAAAAAATATAGTTTTAGAACCCAGAATTGTGACAGTATCTGCATTTAAGTACCAATTCTCTTTGTTAGTAAAATTTCTATGTGAAACGAAGCTGAAGTTCAAAATTAGGACACATAAAAATGCATTGTCTATTTTATTTTATATTTACAGATTGGTACAGATAAAACAACCAGGAAACTACGGAAATTTTTTCATTAAAATATTGAATGATTTTTTTCTGCTTTGAGTTACATCAAAATCTATTCTACATGGCTGCCTGATTGGCAAATTGTTTAATAAACTTTATTATCTGGTAATACAAATGAATAGTTCAAACTTTCCTGTTTTCTTTACAATTTATATACTCCTGAGTTAAAAGTAATAGACATTTTAATGCCTAATTGTAAACACGATATTATGAAAACCATAGAGTTTGCTTTATGCCTTTAGATCCTCCATCTCTGCTTTATAAAAAATTTCTAAGGTCTTTTGGCAGAATTTGATTAATAATTTGGCCAGTAAGTATATTCTACCCTCCCAGAGAACTCAAATGGCAGAATCTAATGAATTTGAGAAATCTATATTGCCTTTACATCAGTCATTCTAAAACTTTGCCTTCAAATATAGCAGCGACCAACCACAGTGGCTATTTAAATTTAAATTAATTAACAGTAAATAAAATAACAAATTCAGCTCATGGTTTTGGTTCCAGGTACAAGGGAGTAAGCACACTTCACCTTTCCTTCACATTGAATACAACTATAAAACCCAAAAAGAATGTATGAGGTAACTGTTTTAAGACTCAGGAAAGCAAATAGTAGCAGACACATCAAGAAAGAATACCAAAACTGAAAGAAACACAGAACCAGTGATGAATTTACCATTCTTCCTCTCCAATAGCCTGTGACTTGAATTCAAGGCAGTCCAAAATCCAAAAGTAAACACGATGGCATAGGCAGACTAAACTCAAGAAGCACTCTAGACCTAGCTCAAGAATAGGAAAGGAAACTCAATTGCTCAGGTTGGGGAAAGTTTATTTTCCTCTTTTTGCCGTGTCCCAGCAGTTCTGTAGCAGAATTAACAGTAACAGCCAAAATTCCTAGGGAAGATAATATTCTTCCCTTTTCTGTGAAGCTGAAGTAAAAACAGGGTAACACGAAAACTTGTTGCTTTTTTCTCTTTCTGTCCTCCCTCTTATTGGGCCAGAATGTGAGCCCAACTCATGTAAGTACATAAAGAGAGTGGTCACTAAAGCCCCAAGTTTCTAGGCAAAAGACCAAAAGAGGGGCTCCAGGAATTAAAAAGCACCTGGGAAATAATAGAAAGGAACTTGGGAAAGCAAATCCATAAAGTTGTTTACGAACTTCTGAGTTCATTCTTGACCCATATCTGTATGATTCTGATCCTAAAGACTTTGAGAACTGAAGTTAACTACAGAACACTACCTCGGCCCTAGACTGACCACTGGATGGTACACATACCGGGCATATCCAAAAAACATTACAAATGCATTGAAAAAGACATTGAAACCATAGCCCACAGAAGGTAGAAAGGAATTTGTGGCCTGAATCTAACCAGATCAATTTCCTGTTAGAACAAAAACAGCTACATTCTCTCCATAGAATTTCAATGACTCAGACTCTCATATATAATATTCTAAATCTCTATTATACATACAAAATTATTTGACATAAGATGAAACAAGAAAAATTTTAACTTACATGAGATAAGAAAATCAAGACATCAATGCCAATATTACACTATTGTTGGATTGCATGACAAAGATTAAAATACTCAAATGAGCAATTGTGAACGCTCTTGCAACAAATATTAAAATTTTAAAAATCTTGTAAATAAACACAGGGTGCCAAAAATATATATACACATTTTAAGAAAGAAAAAAACTATCGTAATTATAATACTCAATATACACCAATAACAAAAGACGAATACAAGTCACATTTGACTTCTGCAATTATAAGAGGTGCTCAAAGTGGTTACTGCCAGCATCCAGACACTTCTGATTATGATGAACATCGTAGCAGAAGAAGCAGGACTTGTTGCTCTGCGAGAATGCCCAGATCCTCCCTTGTGCACATCACAAATAGTACCATGTGTCTCAAACTTATCACCAACGTATGCAATTAGTAGGTGTGTTGGAGGTTCTCTTACATACTCACACCTCCATTGTTGTACTTCCACAACATTCTCAATTTTCAAATACCATTTCAAAATTGTCGTGTGCTCCTTGAATGACAACCACCTTCTACCATTTTCTTTGACTATCCTACCTGCCTCATGGTGACGTTTGCATTTATTTGATTAATGCCATCTTTTAAGCAAACGTCATATTACACATTGCTACTGTAATTCAATTCAACATTTAAAAGTAATAAATAGCATCTCTTAAAATCTGTGCATATTTTTTGACACCCCTGGTATAAGATATAAAAAAGAGCAAATTGCAAAACAAAATAACTAATATAAAAATACATTAGATGGTCTCAATAGCAGAATGGAAAGAAGAACTATGACTACTATACATGCAAATATAATTTAATCTTCCATTTGTTGAATGAACATCAGATTAATTTTTAGTCTTTTCATGGATTTATGTTTCTTCTTCAAAGAAAGGGCAAAGATACAAATGTTAGAAAGATTGGTTTCATGATGTATGGTTAGGATACTGAATGGAATTTACCTGTGTCGACATTTTTCATGTCAGGAACTTTCCCCAGGTTTTTACTGGAATTATAAATCAAACATTAGCCAAAGTTCACTTACTCAGGTAGAACAACTCATTTTGGCTATTTCAGTCCTTGGCAAAGACGTGATAAAAGTTATGAGAGAATTTAAAATATTTGCAAAAATTTTGTTTTCTCTAACATGCCTCTTACCCATTGACTTACCACGAATTATCAAAAACCACTGGAATCATTAATTTGGGTTAAAATAATTTGTCCATAATTCCCCTATTAAAATCAAAATATGTTACCCCCCACATTCACATATAACACCATTCCTTTTTTCAGGTAAGCAAAACAAGAAGAGAACTCTGAGCAAGTAAGACACAGAAAAGATCATTTTTAAGTCAGGCAATGTAAAATACCACAGTAGGATGCCCCAAAAATCTAACATGACATAAGGTTTTCCAATATATTATTTTTTAAAAAGGCCATCAGTGCAGGAGCTAGAGGTACATTAGGAACAAATAAACCTGCTTTACAATTTTGTTACAACTTGTTTTTCTAACAGATCTAGGCTGACCATTTTGCCATGTGTATAAAACACAGTCAATCTGGCCCTTATTTACAACTTGAAGTTTATTAACAATCTCTATGACTGATAGTGACTATCTTGACTATCTTAAATTCCATGTTTGTATCTAATTATAATATTGTCATTTACAATAAAAATATATATTGAGTCTTAATCCCTATTTCTGTCACAGCACTCCTAAAAAACCTTGGAATTTCCTGATTAAGCAGTAAAGGTGTCTTTTTTATGTTAATGGGGTGACTTTTAGAAATCACCTAAGAATGGGAGTTGGTTGTCAGCAGAGCCAACCATGTAATTAGAGTGAACTTAGGGTGTCTCACTTCCAGACACCCAGGGAGGGGAGAGAGGCTAGAGATTGAGTTCAATCACTAACAGCAGTGACTTAATTGATCATGCCTATATAATGAAACTCTATAAAAATCCAAAAGGACTGCATTCAGAGAGCTTCCATGCTGGTGAACGTGTGGAGTTTTGAAGAGTGGCACACATGGAGAGGACATGAAATCTCTATGCCCTTTCCCCTTACTTTCGCTATGAATATCTTCCATCTGTCTATTACTGAGTTATATCATTTTAAAATAAAATGGTAATCTAGTAAGTAAAATATTTCCCTAACCTTTGTGAGCCACTGTAGCAAATTAATGAAAACCAAGAAGGGGGTCATGGGAACTTCAATGAGTCAGAAGTACAGGTAACAAAAAAATCTGGGTGTATAATTGGAATTTGAACTGGGGTTTGGGGAGGAAGTCTGGTAAAATTGAGACCTTAACTTGTGGGCTATGATACCATGTTTGAGTAAATAGTGTCAAAATTGAGTTGAATTCCCAGAAATCCTGCCGGGGTCTGAGAACCTTGCTGGTAGTGTGGGAACCACCACCACCACCTCCATGTTAAAACTGGGTTCAGAAACATTTTATTGATGTTCTAATATATCCTCAGAAAGTTAATTATATGATGTCTATAGATCTCTCTGGTAAGGGAGAAAATGATCATACAATTGGAACAAAAGAAAGATACAGTAAACTCTCAGTTAACTGGCACTCATGGGGATTGGTAGATGCCAGATAAATGTAGTTACTGGTTGTTTGAGAATTACTCTTAAAAATAGGCCTACCTAATACTATAGCATATTATACCATAAATTCTGTATTGCCTTGATATTAATATTGAAATACAATAATTAAAAACTAAGACAAATAAAGAAAAACAATGTAACAGTTTTATTTAAAAAACAGTTCTGTGAATGTAGTGTGAAATTTTAGGTAAACAGTAATCAATAAATTTTCAACTAAATACACATCACTAACAATTTTTTTTAACTTCAAGTACCTTAGAAAAAAACACATGTACACATTTAAAACTGTTCCAGTAGGGATAGAAAGTTTACTAGGTAGACATCACATCAGGATCTTCAAGATCTGATGATGTAGCTCGGACAGGATTAGAACTGAATGTGGTTAGTTTTGGATCTATAATACATCAGTAAATGATGCTATACTGGCAAACATGCATGTAGCTTTCTTGAAAAAAATGAACAAATATCAGCTTGCTTTGAGGCCCTGTACCTCTCTCACAAAATCAACTTTTGCATGATGTGCAGGGTTGCTGTTCTGCTAAGCTACTACAGTTTCAAATGCTGCAGTAGCTCTCTGCCGGAATACTTTATCCACCTCACACACATCATCATCACTCTCTTCCTCCTCTGCAACTTTCATTTTTCCATGATTCACAACACTTTCTATGATGTCTTCTGTATTAAGGGTATATAAGAATAGCTTCATCTATAGCAAGCCAGTCATCAAGTCTATCTTGAGACAAAGTCATTAGCAGAGTCAACTAACTCATAAATGTCATCATAAACTCTACTACAGGCAGCTTTACTACTGACTGGAAACACCTCAAAGTCAATGGCGAAGGAGGAATCCACAGACAACACAGCTGGCCACAACTTCCTCCAACATTTTTGTTATGTTCACTTCTCACAGAATCTCAGGCACAACTGGCAATGTAGATAGCATCTTTGAGATCATATTTTTTCCAAAAGTCCAGAAGTGTCGCATCAAAATTAGCCATTCTTCTCATGAAGTCATACCTGTAAAACATTTTTACATTCTATTTGACTCCCTGATTCACTGTTGGATCAGACTTGTGACAATATCTGTAAGATAACATACAAAAATGTTGCCATTAATAAGCTCTTTTGCAGAAAGATATGCATGACAGTTATCCAGGAGCAACTGAACTCTACTATTTTCTGGTATTTCTTTGTTTTATAAATTTTCTTTAACACTGAGACAAACAAATAATGAAACCACTTGGTCAAAATTTCTGCATCCATCCAACTGTTGTCTATGCATAATAATCTACAGAAAGGTTAGTTATTACTTTAAAGCACCTTAGTCTAGCAAAATTTCCAACCACACACATAACCTTATGATTTCCTGATTCATTTGCACAAACAAGCACAGTTATATGCTCTTTATTTAGCTAGAACCCATGAACTACCTTCTTATTACCACCAGTCAAAGTAGAATTAGGTAGATACTTCCACATTAATTCAGTTTCTTCTGCATTATAAATTTGCTCTGGGGTTGAGCCATTTTCTGCAACCAAATCACTAAATACATAACAAAGGAAGGTACAGCCTCAAAATCAATTAATTATTTTGCTAACCAGCTTGAGAGTGCCAGTTGCTTTGGTTCCAGTTAATGGAGAGTCTACTGTATAATTACAATGGTTTTGAGTATCAAATAAACTCTGAATTGAATTCTGAGCAGCAAGAAAGAACTATTATATAACCCTAACCCAGAAGCAACAGGAACTTTTAAGAAAGGTAGTCATGTGTTCTTCAAATTTATAGGAAGCAAGGAAATAATAATGGACAAGGACAGACATTTTCTCTATGCATTTGCCATGTAGATACTACACACATACACACACACACACACACACACACACACACACACAGAGAGAGAGAGAAAGAGAGAGAGAGAGAGAGAGAGAGAGAGAGGAGAGGAGAGAGAGGGTAACACAAGCCCATGGACACAGATTACAAAAAAAGGAAGATATACATGGATTAAGAAGTTCCAATAATTATAAATCTAACAATACAATACAATTGTAAATAATTCCAAAGAAACAGAAAAGAAACTCTCTAACTGAGGGAAAGAGAGCTATATTACTCCCCTAAAATTCTAAAGAATAAAAATGTTCGAAATCACTCAAGAAAGAATAAATACAGAATGAACAGAGACCTGAAAAACCTGCCACAAACAATGGGTGGAAATGCATTTTAAGTGAGTTCAGAACTAAAGAAAAAGAAGAAAGGAATTGAACCAGTGCTTGGGGCAGATGGTAAAATGTTAATAGATGCAGAGAGACAGTGAAATGCTTCATGTTTCTCTTTCTCTAAAATTTTAAACTCTATTTCTCTCATTAGTTCTAGCAAGAAAATTATCTTAAAACTGAGAAGCATGAAGAAAATCTGAGGTAATTAAAGCTAATATAAGCAATAAACTGAGTAGAAAAGAATTTAGCTACTTTAAAAGAGCTTCTGTCTCTAGCCCAAAAGAAATGTGTTTCAACATACTAAAAGCTTTTACATGACAGGCATTCAATATTTGCTTCTCCAGGCTAACCTATTCCAAACTAATCACTTGTGGAATTCTCTTTGCTTAGATGGGAGTCATCTTCAAATCATCCCAATACAAACTTTAGGCCACCACATCAACCAGAGTAGGCACTAAAGAGGAAATTAAATTGACGTCCCTGTAGTACTAATGTTAATGCATCCCAAGATGACATGATTTTTTGGCAATCATTTAACAAGCTGGTTTTAGAATGCCTACTAAAGTTATTAAGTCATTTCCCCATGTGTTGCTACTAAGCAATGTCACCTCTACTCTTTACTTATGCAGTTTTTCATTTTTGGTATTGGTTTTGTTTCTGTAATCAGATGCTTATCAGATAGGCTTATGTTCAACTATACTCAACAAAAATGCCATTTAACACAGAAAGATAGAAAAATTATTATTAGGTTCAATGTTTCATGGTTATTTTGAAAACAATATAACCTACTAGTATAATAAGGGAAAGAGTTAAGTTTCAAAAAGTCATCAAAATTTATAGCTGTACACATGGAAATAAGAAAGGATTTGGGCTGATGTCAGGCAAGTTATGCATCAATAATGAGACATGACCAGGAAACAAATAAATGAATATAATCTTAAATTGCACTGATAAAATAATAGTATCAAAATAAGAGTAGGAATTTTATTGTAATATCAAGTCATGTGTTTAGTTCTGGCAACACCTTAGCAGGATATGCCAAGGTGGCAAGCTATAATAAAATTTCTAGTCCAAATTTAGTAAAAGGAAGAAAATAATAAAGATCAGAGAAGAAATAAGTTAGAGAGTAAAAAGACAATAGAAATGATAAATGAAACTAGGAAATAATTCTTTAAAAGGGCAAACAAAATAGACAAACCTTAGCTAGATTTATCAAGGAAAAAAGTAATAGGACCCAAATAAAATTAGAAATGAAAGAGAAAAAATTTCAACTGATATCACAAACATTAAAAAGATTATAAGACACTACTATGAACAATTAATTACATGCTAACAAATTGGATTACCTAGAAGAAAAGTATACATTCTTAGAAATATACAACCTACCAAGAGTGAGCCATGAAGAAATAGAAAATCTGAACAGACCAGTTACTAGTAAAAAGAATCAGTAACCAAAACCTCCCAACAAACAAAATTCCAAGACCAGACAGCTTCATTGGTGAATTCTACCAAACATTCCAAGATTCAAAATCCATTTATAATAAAAACTCTCAACAAAGAGGGAATACACCCCAGCATAATAAAGGCCATGTATGACAAGCCAACAGCTAACATATTACCCAGTGTGAAAGCTAAAAGCTTTTTCTCTAAGATCAGGAACCAGACAAGGATGTTTATACTCTCACAACTTGTATTTAACATAGTATTGGATATTATAGCACAATTAGGCCAAAAAAAAGGAAGAAGTAAATAAAAAAAATCCAAATTTTAAAAAGAAAGTAAAACTGTCATTATTTGCAGATGACATGTTATTATGTTTAGAAAACCCTAAAGACATTACATAAAAAGTATAATTAATAAAACAAATTTAGTCAAGTTGCAGGATACAAAATCAACACAGGATACAGAATCAATGTACAAAAATCAACAACATTCCTATATACAAACAATGAATCCTCAGAAAAAGAAATGAGGGAGTCATTTCCTTTTGCTATCACAACAAAAAGAATGAAATACCTGGGAATTCACTTAACAAAGCACATGACAGACTTACACACAGACAACTATAAGACACTTTTGAAAGAAACTGAAGCAGACATTAAGAAATGGAAAAATATCCCATGTTGATAGATACAAAGACTTAACATTGTTAAAAATGGCCATTCTGCCTAAAGCAATCTACAGATTTAATGCAATACCCATCAAAATCCCATAATCATACTTTCATAAAATAGATAAAAGAATTATCAGATTTATATGGAACCATAAAAGACCTCAAATTGCCAAAGCAATACCATATAAAAAGAATAAGGCTGATGGCATCACACTCCCTGACTTCAATTTATATTATAAAGTATCAATAGTTAAAACAGCTTGGTACTGGCAGAAAAACAGAAACATAGACCAATGGAATAGAACTGAAAACCCAGAAATAAATACACAAATTTATGGACAAATAATTTTTGATAAAGGAGCAAAAAACATACAATGGGGAAAAGACAGCCTCTTTAGTAGGTGGTGCTGGATAAAACCAGAAAAACACATGCAAAAGAATGAACCTGAGCTGTGAACTCTCTCCACATACAAAAATTAACTCAAAATGGATTAAGACTTTCATATAAGACCTGCAACAACAAACTGTATAGAAGAAAACATTGGTACTAAGCTTATAGAGCTAGGACTCAAGGAAGACTTCATGACTCTGTCCTCAAAGGCAAGGGAAGTAAAAGCAAAAATAAATGAATGGGATTATATCAAACTAAAAAGCTTCTGCACAGCAAAAGAAATGATCAACAAAGCAAAGAGACAGCCAATGGAATAGGAGAAAATTTTGTAAAGCATCAGATAAGGGTCTAATATCTAAAATATATAAAGAACTAATATGACTTAACAAAAAAAAAAAACCCAATTAAAAAGTGGACAGAACTAAACAGATAGTTCTCCCGTGAAGAAATACAAATGACCAGCAGACATATGAAAAAATGCTCATCCTCATTAGCTATCAGGGAAATGCAAATCAAAACTACAATGAGATACCACTTCACACCTGATAGAATGGCTACTATCAACAAGACAAGGAATAACAAGTGCTGGAGAGGATGTGGAGAAGAAGGAACTCTGGTACACTCCTGGTGGGAATGCAAACTGGTACAACCACTGTGGAAGGCAGTGTGGAGGTTCCTCAGAAAATTGGGAATGGGGAGTTCCCTGATGGTGTAGTGGCTTAAGGCTTCGGCGTTGGCATTGTCAGCACTGTGACCTGGGTTCGATTCCCAGTCAGGGAGCTACCCACATGCCATAAAAAGCAAAATAAAAAGAAAATTGGGAATGGGGTTACCATTTGACCCAGCAATCCCCCTTCTGGGGATCTACCCAAAAACACTTGAAAATCTTTGTCCTCAAAGACTTATGTACCCCAATGTTCACAGTGGCCAAAACATGGAAACAAACAAAGTGCCCTGAGACAGATGTATAGATAAAGAAGCTGTGGTACATATACACAATGGAATATTACTCAGCTGTGAGAAAAGATGAAGTATTGCCATTTACAACAAAACGGATGGACCTGGAGATCATCATGCTTAGCAAAATAAGCCACACAAAAAAAATAAAAAACTGTATGACTTCACTCATATGCGGAATATAAAACTGAAAGCAACAAAGAAAAAACAAACAAACAACAAATAACCCATGGACACAATCAGTAGTTTAATGTTTATTTGGGGATGTGTAGGGAAGGAAGGGGAGACGGTGGAGGGGGTAGGAGAAGAAGGAGGGGAAGCTAAATATATGGTGATGGAAAAAGAAGTCACATTAGGTGGTGAACTATTGTACAACAAGTTGACGATGCACTGTGGAATTGTATGCCTGAAACCTATGTAATCCTTGCTAACAGATGTCACCCCAATAAGTCTAACAATAAAAATAAATTTTTAAAAAACCAATACAAAAAATTAGTTGCATTTCTATATACTAACAACCAAATTTCACAATAAGGAATTAAGAAAACAATCTCATTTGCTATTGCATTAATAACAATAAAGTACCCAGGAATAAATTTAATCAAGAAAGTGAAAAACTATAAGGCATTGATGAAATGAATGGAAGAAGATGCAAATTAATGAGAAAGTATTCTGTGCTTATGGGTTGGAAGAATTAACATAATTAAAATATCCATACTAGCCAAAACAATCTATGGATTTAATGCTATCCCTATCAAAATTTATAGCATTTTTTAAAGAAATAGAGCAAATAATCCTAAAAATTTGTATGGAACCACAAAAGACCCTGAATAGCCAAAGCTATTTTTAGAAAGAACGAAGCTGGAGACATCATATGTCCTGATTTCAAATTATATTACAAAACTATAATAATAAAAACAGTATAGTATTGAAATAAAAACATACATATAGAAAAATGGAACACAATAAAGAGCTCAGAAATAAATACCCATATATATGATCAATTTATCTATGGTAAAATAGCCAGGAATATATTATGAATGATGTCAGAAAAACTGAACCCTTATCTCATACCAAAAATCAACTCAAGGTGTGAAACCATAAAATTCCTAGAAGAAAACATAAGGGGTAAGCTCCTTGATTTCAGTCTTTGCAATGATTTTTGGATGTGACACCAAGAGCATAAACAACAAAAGCAAAAACAAACAAGTGGGATTACATCAAGCTAAAAAGCTCCTGCATAGTGAAAAAAATTAAAAAAATAAAAAGGCAATCTACAGAATGGGAGAAAATATTTGCAAATTATATATCTGATAAGAGGTTAACATTTAAAAAACATAAGAAACTCATACAACTCAGTACCAAAAATAAAAAATCAACTGATTAAAAATGGGCAATGATATTGAATAGACATTTTTCCAAAGAACATACAAATGGTGAACAGGTACACGAAGAAGTGATCAATGTCACTAACCACCAGGGAAATGCAAATCAAAACCAAAATGAGATATTACATCACACTTGTAAAAAAAGCTATCGTCAAAAAGACAATAAGCTATCAAGCCATGAAAATACATGTAGATACCATAAATATATACAGTAGACTTTCTGTTAATGGGAACTCAAGCATCCAGCACTCTAAAGCAACCAACAAAATAATCAAAGAAAAACTATACTGGCAGAGAGCTGCTACAGCATTTGAAACTATAATAGGTTTTGCAGAACAGCAATCCTTCTTCACTTCTCAACATGTTCTGCAGTTGTACGTGATGCAAAACATAAGAGGCACAGGGCCTCAAAACAAGCTGATATTCATTTATTTTTCAAGAAAGCTGCACACAAACTTGCAAGTACAGCATTGCCTACTGATATAGATCCAAAACCATTCACATACACTTCTCCTGATCCTGTCCTACCTATCTCATCAGATTCTGATAATCCTGATGTGGCGTCTACCCAATAAACTGTCTACCCCTACCGTAACAGTTTTAAGTGCGTGTGTGTGTGTGTGTGTGTGTGTGTGTGTTTCTAAGTTACTTAAAGTTAACAATATTGTGTTAATGAAGTTCATTAAGTTGAAAAGTTTGACTGCCATTTAACCAAAATTTCATACTGCATTTGTAAAGCTGTTTTTAATGAAACTGTTACATTTAGTTTGTCTTTATTTATCTTAACAGAGTTTATGGTGTGGTATGGTATGATATGGTATGTGATAGAGTATTAGTTAGGCATATTTTTAATAGTAATTCTGAAGCAACAAGAAACTACACCTATCCAGCATCTACCAATCCCCATAGGTGCTGGTTCACTGAGAGTCTACTGTATTACAATGTGAAAGAAGCCAACCTGAAAAGACTACATACTGTATGACTCCAAGTATGTAACATTCTGGAAAAGACGAAACTATGGAGACTGCAAAAAGATCAATTGTTGCAGAGAGTGGGGGATAAACAAATAGGCAGAGCACAGAGGGTGTCTGTGGCAGTAAAAATACTCTGTGTGAAACCATAATAATAGATACATGTCACTGTACGTTTTTCTAAACCTATACGATGTATGACACCAAGAGTGAACCCTAAGGTAAACTATGAACTTCTGGTGATAATATGTGTCAATGCAGCTTCATAATTGTAATTATTATACCACTCTGGTCAGGATGTTGATAAAAGAAAAGGCTGTGCATATATGTGAAAGCAGGAGATATATAGGAAATCCATGCAATTTCCCTTCAATTTTGCTATGAACTTTAATCTGCTCCAACATTTGTCTTAATAATTTAAAAAGTATTTTGCTCAAAAAATAATCTAATAGTCCAATGATAAAATGACATATTATGAAATAGTTGAGAAAGTATAAATATTGGCAATTAGATAAATTTAAGGAATCATTGCCCATTCTGCTAATTGTCATAAGGAATGGTTGTCATATAAGGAAAAAGACCAGCAGTTGAAGACACATGCAGGAATTGGAGTAGAAGACAGAATTTCATTTCACTTAGTGACTCCTCCTTTCTGCTTCAGAAAATAAAATTAGTGGATTCCAGATAGGCAGGCAGTTCTGTCCAGTGTGAGCCATCACATAAGTCATTAAGAGAAGGGACTATGAGGATATAGAGATACCTGAAGGTGCTGCCTACACAAGGTCCATTTTTCTTTTTTGCCTTTTCTTTATGCCTGAAGTGCTGAAAGAGAAAACATATTTCTCTTAAGCAAAGGCAAAAATATAAGCTTTCCAGCTGGATCATTAGAGCTTCCCCCAGACATTCAGAGTAGCCCTGGGTGGACAGTGATAGTCCTCAGAAAAGCAAAAGTTTCCAACAGTTTCCTGCTCACATTCCAATCAAAGAAGTAAGATAAAGACAAGCACATGTGCAGACAACTTTATATTTCTAATAAGCAAATCATGCCTAAAACTCTATTAGCTCCTCTTGAGGCAGATCTTTGGGGACACTTCATTTATCTCTGTTGGACTGCATTAAGGAAGAGGCTTGGGAAAGCACAGAAGAAAGCTTTACAAAATAATTTTGACAAGGAGCTTTTCTACTGGCCTGTGAAAAACCTGACAAAACTTTGATTTTTCATTTTGATCCCCTTTTAGTTTTGTTCATGAGCAAGCCACCATTTCAGGAGCAGTAAAGTCATCAGCAGTTTATTTGCAGCCCTTCTCTAAGCATTTTTCACTGAAATTTACTATTCTCCCTTGTAAGGAATGACTATCTGAGTCTGAAAGGCACACACTGCCCCCTTTAGGTCAAATTACCCTGCAAAATTAGATCCTTTGAAAGAAAAATAAACAGTTCAGCAAGTATGCTCAGAAAAGCAGACATAGTGCAAACCCCTGGATCCTACTTAAGGTTATTTCCATTTAATGAAATCTGGCTCTAAAGAAGTTTATTTTAAATTAATTACTCTTTAAGTAGATGGTTATTTAAATATTCAACATTGACTCTTTAATTCTAACACAGTGAAACTGGTTGTCTTATACCTTCACTTTCAACCAAGGAAAGCAATCTGAGAGGGGGAAAAACAACTATCCTTTCTGTTCTCTCTCCATTCTCACATCACTATTATTTAATTCTTAATAAAATCAAATTATTTCAGTATCATTAATCTGTTCCATAATAAGATCCATCCTGTTACATGATGTTAATGGTTCTCTGAAACTTTTAAATAAGAACTACATGCCTTATTACTTTACTTCCTTAAACTGCCTTTGGGAAAATCTGAATTTTATTAATAAGTCACGGCAAGTGAAGTGAACATTGTGATGATGCTAAAGATAAAGCTTACTCATTAGGAATATGTTGAGATCCTTCTGGAGAGAAAGCTGATTATGGTCAATGCTATCTTAGTATTTGGAAATGTTTATTTCTATACAGTCATATGCAATGCACTGTGGGAATATTAAGTCTACAACTGAATCTCTAGATCATAATATATTACACTTACTAAGCTATCTAGTGTTATACAGTCTCCGAAGAAAAACTATGCAAGACAACTAAGTTTTAATGTAAAAAAGAAACACAGAAAGTAGGGAGAGAAAGGGAGCAATATGGCAGTACCACAAAAATGTTTCATTTTGCCTGGAATGATCTGTCTGTAGAAGTAAAACCTCTTCTTCAGATTGTAATTCAAATATCAAATCTTTATTGAAATCTTTCCTTTCCATTAAAATGTCACTTATTTGGAATTTGTTTTTAAATACATTTTTCTTAAGGTGTAACACATATAGCAAAAGCATAATTTTAAAGTTAAGCACCCAATGATTTTTCACAAAATGAAGACACTCATAGCCAGCACCCAGATCAAGACATAAAACTGACAGCAGGCAAAAGCCCCTCATTATACTCTCTGCAAATCACTACTATCCTAAAGGAAACCAACTTCTGACTTCTGACGCAATAGTTAGTTTAGCATGTTTTTTAAATTTTATTTACATATTATAAGGCTTTAGAAGATACTATTATATCGGTTTTCCCAAGTGGTTTTACCAGTTTATATTTCAACCTTCAGAGTTCAAGAGTTCCAGTTGCTCCATATTTTTGTCAGCATTTGATGTTTTCTACCTTTTTCTTTTTATTGATTCTCTTGGTTATACAGTGATAATACCATTCATAATTTTAATTTGGATTTTTAGGATGACTAATGAGGTAATGCAATTTTTTTGTGTATTTATTGGTAATCTGGATGTCTTCTTTGGTAAATTACCCATAGAAATCAATTTATACATCAAATTTTTTTCATATTGATTTGTAAGATTTCAAGATGGAAGTCTTATCATTACAAATATTCATTTGTATCCATTATAAATATCATCTCCCTTTTGGTCTATTTTGTTGTGTATAAGAGGTAACTTATTTAAATAAATAGACCAAATATATGTGCTATGGTGTTAATGTTTGTGCCCCCTCAAAATTTATGTTAAATCCCAGTTCCCCAAAATGAAGGTATTAGTAGGTAGAGCCTTTTGAAGTTGACTAGGTTGTGAGAGTGGAGCCCTCATAAATAGGATTAGTATCTTATAAAAGAGACTCCACATCAATCTCTTGTTCTTTTGCTATGTAAGGATAGAAGAAGCCTCTGGCCCAGAAGAGGCCCATCATTCAACCATGCCAGCACCTTGATCTCAGACTTCTGGCCTCTAGAACTGTGAAAAGTGAATTTTTTGTTTCTAAGATACCCACTATGTGGTATTTTGTTACAGCAGCCAGAACCAACTAAGACATATGTAAAATTGTACATATAATAAACAAATTTCTAGAAAAATATGACATTATAATGATACAAAAAATATATATAAACAAAATTTATTTATAATTAAAACCTTCCCACGATGTAAAATTCAGGCTTAGATAGCTCTGCCAGAAAATTCTCTCATTTAAGTCATAAATAATACCCATCTTACATAATATCTACCATAAATTTTTTAAAAGACAATTTCCACTCATTTTATGTGACCAGCATAATCTTGAAGTAAAATCTGTAAAAAAAATTTAGAGGCCAATCTCTCTTAAAAATATACATGTAAAATCTTAAACAAAAACTTAGCAAACCAAATTCAACAATCACAACAAACTTAACGTTTTTTTGTTAATTATATTCTTCAAATAATTGTGAAAATCACATGATCATCATTAATAATTGAAGATAATACTTAATTTAAAAAATGAAATCTTACCATTTGCAACAACATGGATGGAACTAGAAGTTATTACACTAAGTGAAATGTCACACTGAAAAAAACAAATACCATATGATCTCACTTACATGTGAAATCTAAAGAATGGAATAAATAAACAATCAAAACAGAAAAAACATATTTGGTAAAATTCAACATCCATTGAAAATTTAAAAATAAAAAAAATAACACTCTAGGAAGAGAAGAAAACTTCTTAAGTTGGATAAAGCTTAACTATAAAAAAAAGCAATGATAAACCTTATACTTCACATTAAACTACTGAAAGCTTTCCACTGAAATCAGCAACAATACAAATATAGATACTATGACTTCTATTCATCATTTGGAAATGACTACCAGTGCAAAAACATAAGACAAATATTATAAGGTAAGAAATTAATTTGTTATTATTCATGGGCAATATTATTGTGTGTGTTGAAAACTAAAGTAATTTACAAACTATTATATAATCTATTAGCTCCTGCAATAATAAAATATCTCCACATCCTTGGGGTAGGTGAAGATTTTTTTTAAATAAGGACATATATAAGTTGAGAAACTGAACTTTATAAAACTTGAAACACGGTTATAAAAGGTCATCATTAAAAAATGAAAACACAAGCCATAGAGTAAGAGGAGTTATTTTTAATACATACACTGGACAATGGTTGTATATACACACTATAAAAAGAACTTTCACAAATTAATAAGAAAAAGGCAGAACACCCAACTTTAAATGTGGCATGAATTATTAACAGGGAATAAGAACAATACACACACACACACACACACACACACACACACACCCCTCCAATGAGCAAATGAAAAGTTGCACATTATTTGTTATCAAGTAAATGCAAACTCAGAACAATTAGATACAAATCTCTATCCATCAGAATAACTAAAATAAAAAATAGACAACACTAAATTTTGGTGAGTATAGGGAGTAAATAAAACACACTAATATGAAAGTGTAAATTGAAATTGAAATGCTGAAAACTTTTATAGTATTTATCCTATAATCCTGAAGTTTTGCTCCTCAGATTATTCAACAGAAAAATGTATTTATTTTTACCAAAAGATATATACAAGTATGTTCATTGAGGCATTATTCATTAAAGCCCCAAACTGAAAACAATTCCAAGGTGTATCAACTGTAGAGTGGTTACTATTAATATACAGCAAAGAAACTATTACAATATGCAACAACATGAATAGATCTCACAGATATGTTAAATGAAAGAAGCAGACACAAAATAGACACATGCTTATCATTTTATTTCATTTATATAAAGTTCAAAAATGGGTGAAAGTGCTCTATTCTAATTCGTATTGTGCTTGGTTTTTACTATTACAAATAGAAAAGGAAACTTTGTCAGTTATAGTATTTACATTGTCCTTATAATAAAATTTTACCAAGTATGGGAGAGAAGTATAACTGTTCTTGAAATTGAAAGTAAATGACTATATCTTCTGGGGATCAGCATAAAATGTACAACAAGAAAGCCAATTAGCAGCATCCCAATAATTTATGTTTTGTCTCATTTTGGTAGACAATGTTTCTGTCAGTTGTGAGGAGAAGTAAATGGAATTACACCACAGTACAGATAAAAACTAATTTTGTAAGAATCATAAGCAAATTAGTTTCTTTCTCCTTTTCTGCTTTCTTCAATTTGCTGTATCTATCATACCATTTATGTCTTTCAATTGCATCTTTCTTAACAATCAACACAGTAACTTGCATATAGACATAATCAATAAAAGTTTTATGAATGAATAAGGCAAAAGAGGGCAAAGAAGAAATGGAAACAACAAAAACTATGTCTGCTTTACAATTTGGCAGTAGGCAAAAATCTCTGACATGTACTTTTTAACCCAGGACAGGTATTATTGCTAAAGACAAATATGAATGACATTGAACTAGTATAGAGACTAAATGCCATATATTAATCTTGTGCAGAAGCAAACAATATATTAATAACTTTACAATACTTTTCTATATGTTTTAAAGTTTCTTATTATACCCTGAAAATAGCTATTTAACAAGTCAGTATAAAATGCAAGATGCTATTATAGTTATGCTGAAGTTAGAAGAAATTAAGGGAAAAACTGCAAGTCTAAGACATTATTGATTGATTTAACTTCAGATTTTGTTCTGCAAACCTTTTTTTTCCCCTCTGCCATAGCTTTCATTTCAATTCTTTACTCTTTTCCACATTTTAGCCAAGTCATTGACTCAGCTGGCAGATGAGAGAGCTTTCTTTTGGCTGAAATTGCATTTGTCACTTTGGTATCAATGTGTCCTGTCTCTTAAGATTGGTGTAGTCTTGTCTCTAAGTGAAACTATCTGTCTTGAATTTCCCTTCTGAGTGAGATTTATGAGGAAGAGCATTTGAATTGCTCATTTCTCTCTAATCCAGTCATCATTCTGACACTAAAATGTCTCAGAATTTTCTCTTTAATGCAAAAAAAAAAAAAATGTTCTTTCTTTCTTGCTCTTCAACTAGCCTCTCCTGCCTCATGCCTATAAAATAGGCAGCATAAGATGGAGAGAAGAGTCCCTTTTGAGGCAAACATTTTTCCATTCATAACTGATGCATACATAACCTTTCTATCTCTTTTTATTCTTCGAATTTTATTTAAGCATCTGACTAAAGTCTGAATGCTCTTAAGAACAGTATACAAGGCCTATGTGAAAAAAAATCCAGCCATAAATGCCTCTGTTTTTCATATTACATGGCTGGATTCTTTCTGGACATCTCTTGTATTTAGTCCAATATCTTGCAAATAGTAATTAGTAATAAAACATTTGGCTAATTAGTCATATAGAGAGGAATGGTTCATTCAAATACACAGACTTTATGGAGCAAGCACAAAATATTTGTGATTTCATATGCATAGTTAACAAATAAAAGTCATATATTCTTATTTTCTTTTTCCTCATTTCCAGTTCCAGAAATAGCCCATTGGAGATGAAAGGAACTACCTCAGAAGTAAGAATTAAAAACAAATACTTCTTCCTATGTTTTATTACACCATCTCCTAATGTCTAAACTACTTGCTTTCTGTGCCTTCCAATAGTGACTAGAATGGCTTATTGAAAGATACTTTGGTATATTGGGAGAGGATGTATCCACTAAAAATTCATAATTAAAATATAATTAAGTCCTACACCAAGAAGTATTAACAATCTCATTTGTCTATAGCAATATTGGCTATACTCACTGAGGCCTGTAGCAATCTGAATCCAGAGAAGATAAACAATCTGCCTTCTAAAATTTTTTTCAAGTTATGAAATTTAGTTATTCACTGAGCCTTCTGAATTACCTAACCTTAAAAAAGTAATGTAAGTTGCTAGATCAAAGACTAACTTTTTTGTTGACATTTTCACACAGAGGGCATCTTAACATTAACATAACCAAAACACAATTCTTGATTCTTCTCATGCTTTCTAAAACCCATTTCTTCCCCATCTTAACACAACATCAGCATCAGTCCATCTGCTCAAGCCAAAAACTAGAAATTATTCTTGCTTCCTCTTTTTCCCTTACCTTTCACATCCAATTCATATCAAATTTAATGTAGGGAAGTATTAACAATCTCATTTGTCTACAGATACAGGCCACTTTCTCTAACCCAAGTGTTGTCAGTAATACATCTGATGCTTTGATCTACATTTACTTGATTTCTGCATCTTGATCCAATCTGGGACTGGGGGAAAGGGGTGAAAAAGCCATTTATTTACTCACCTCCACTACCATTCTGAATCCCAATCACCAACATAGTTTCCTACTGTGTTTCTTCAACCTCCATGGCAGGAGCTATCTAATTCTACCTATCTTGGCACTGGTCCTGATTCTGGAGCCTATTCAGCCACAAAGAAGGGAAAATACAAAGCCATTCTTAATGTTCTCTACCACCTGACTTAACATTGGAGTTCCAAAGTCTTGTCTCTTCTTACACAGTCCTAGAAACAAACCCTTGCCCTGAACTTGGTTGAAACTGTGGACAACACAAGGTTTTTATGGAGCCCACAAAGCTAAAACATTCTATATGTTTTAATTTTATTTTTATGAATATTCAACATTGTTCATCTCCAGATAATGAATAAAATGTTTTCTTTGTTCAAATATATCTAGGACATAAGGATTTGTTATTTGACTAGCTTCATCTAAAACAGGAAATCCAGGTGATAGTAAACATTAAATTATACTTAATGAGCAAACATTTGAAGTAAGTTTTGAGATTTTATCTCTATGAATCATAGGGAGTGAGGATTTCTATTTTCTATGAATATACTCAGTGAGCTCATGTAATTCTGGGGGCAGCTGCTACAAAAAGAAACTGTACAATTCAAATCTTGGAAACTGTAGTGGAAATTCCTTCCTGCATAACAAAGTAGGCAATCAAAGAGAAAAACAAAACTCCGTGCATTATTCATAATTCTAATTCTGGATCATATACAACTATCATAAAAGCTGAGGATGCTTTCGGTTATATTAAAAGTAATTTGGACATCATATACCTATTTATAAAATGCCATATCAGCTCTCGGATTGCAGTATGGGGGGTTCCATGGTTTCTTCTGTAAAGATGCTTTAAAATATTTATTGTTTGAAATTTTGAAAGGCACAGAAGATAAAATCACTATTATAATCCTCATAAAAATAACAACTTAGACTACTTCTCTTGAAGATGGTGATCCCTCTTGTTCATTAACTCTTGTTTCTAAACAGAACACCCCAAAGAAATAATGCATCCTGAATACACTTCCCAAACTACAGCTCTTCAATGGACTAAAAGAAAACTTCTGGTCGAGGTGGAAGAATGCTCACTCCTTCCTATGACTACATCAAATTTCAGCTAAACTACAAAACAACCACCCTTGAGAACCACCTGAAGACTACTAGCTTAACAGAATTTCTATAACTAAGGACATAAAAAAGAAGCCATCTTGAAACTGATAGGAGGGGTGAGGATACAAATTGGGCTGGTCCCACATTTATGTGTTGTTGTTAAGAATCCTGAGGGCTATCTTGGCTGCAGAAGTGCTTTCTGAGGAGGAAGAGATCACAGACACATACCAGGCTGCACAGCCCAGAGGCAGCACTGCTGGGAAGATGAGTCCTCACAACAGCTGGTTGTGAAAATCAACAGGGACTTAGTCTGGGTCAGACAGAGGCTGCTGGAGTCCCACGCATCCTCCTAAAGAGCCTGTGCACAGATTCACTCACTTGCAAATAACCACCTTAAGCTCCAGTGAAAGGGCAGCAGCTCAAAAGACACTGGGGAAGAAAATTAATTGTCTGGCTTCAGGGCTAGGACTTGATGAGCAGCTATTTCTGATGCCGGAGGACACCATTTTTTCTTTGTTGAGCCCTCCCTCACTCAGCCTGCACAAGTCTAAGTCTTTATTAACCTGGCTAACACTAATCTAGTCCCACCCTAGTGATTTCCCAAGATTCCCCTGCCCCCAATTCATCTGTTCAGTTGGAACCTCTTTGGGAAGCTAAACTACCCAAGGTGTCAGCTAGGACCCACACTGTAAATTTCCTAAAATATTTCAAAGATCAACAAGCCCAAAATAAATAGTATCTGGCCTCAGTGTTCCCTGTGCCTTTTGCTAACCAGCTTCAAGCCCAAAATTAGTAGCCTCAGTTCACAATATAATCATTCCTAGGTGCCTCCTAGCCCAGCGCAGACAACTACCAGCTGAAGATTATTTATAGCAACTACCAGGTGGCCCCAGTTCAGACATAGGTAGTAGCTAGACTTGGTCTGTACCAAAACTCCTCCCAAGAAACCCCAGAACCAACACACCAGGTGGCAAGCTTCAGGCCATACCAGAGCATCACCCAAATTAGCACTATAAATGACACACCCAAATGATAGACTCACCAAGCACCTGAACCCTGTAAAGCAAATTCTGCTTCATAGGGTCAGCCCATACACAACAGTTTATCTGCTAAAATCACAACCAGTCCTCACTCCCAGTCAGCCAGAGGGTCAATCCCAAACACTGATGTGCTAATAGCAATCAGTGCTCAACTACAGCAGAAAAGCATACACAGCATTAGAATAAAGCTGGGATAGCAATACTTATATTGGAGAAAATTGTCTTTAAAACAAAGACAATAATAAGAGACAAAGAAGAACAACAATGATAAAGAAAGCAATCCAACAAGAGAACATCACCCTAGTAAATATTTATGCACTCAACATAGGAGCACCTAAATATATAAAACAAATATTGACTTACAAAAAGTCAGAAATCGACAGTAAGACAATATAGTAGGGAACTTTAACACCTCACTGACACAAATGAACAAATCTTCCAGATAAGAAATTAACATGAAAATAGTGGCCTTACGTGACACAATAGACCAGATAAATTTAATTAATATTTTTAGAGCATTTCATCCTAAAGTAGCAGAATATACATTCCTCTCAAGTGCATAGTGAACATATTCCAAGATAAACCACATTAGGCCACAAAACAAGTCTCAATAAATTTAAGAAGATTGAAATTATATCAAGTGTTTTCTCTGACCATGGTAGTCTGAAATTAGAAATCAATTACAAGACAAAAACTGAATAACACATATGTATTTGGAGGCCAAATAACATGCTGCTAAATAATGAATGAGAAAACAATGAGAATCAAGGAAGAAATGAAAAGAAACCTTGAGACGAACAAGAAAACAAAAAACACCACAATAACTCAAAATCTATGGGACACAGCAAAAGCAGTTTTTAAGAGTAAAATTCACAGGGAGGCCAAGATGATAACTGGAGAGGAGGTCCCTACAGCCTCTCCCAGAAAACACAATTGACCGACCATCTAGGAGCCAAGAAAGAGGACCCTGAGTGACACACGGCAGCTGAGAAATCCACACATCGCAAGTAAACCCCTGAAGGTTGGAGAGGAGGGGGCGAGCAAGAGAGAGGGGAGGGAGCAGAGATGGATTGCAACAGGACCCAATCTCTGCTGACTATCTGGGAGCAGCACAGTGCACGAGAGGGGGAAGACCAAGAGGTGACAAGAGTGAAAGCCAGCCAAAGTGGCAGAACCAGAATAGGGGGAGATGGTGAGGGAGCTGGGCCTTAGAGCAGAGTGTTGGGGACAGAACTTGAAGCTTTTGAGTAGCAAGAGGACTGAGCAAGCACTCTGAAGAGCCGCAGGCTGAGGTGGATCCCCAGAGACAGCACCTCAACTCCCGGTGCCCTCGCGACACACAGTACGTGCATGCATGGCTTTTACACATGGCCATGGTTCCTGTTCTCAGCCCATGGCAGATACGAGCCAACTGCTTTCACATGACCTGTGACATAAGCCCCACAGTTTTGGACTTCTCATGCACAGACATGCATACACACGCACCCCTGGGGTCAACTAGCAATGCAAGCCCAAAATGGCTGGTTGCTGGAGCAGTCCTGGGAAGAAAGGCTGATTTGATAGCATTTGCCCCAGGCAGCCAGAGCAGCCTTGGGCCACATTACACAGCTTCTCCAGCATGTGGCAGGAGGTAGGGCTGCCCCAGAGTGATTTTTCTTAGCCTCTCCCCTATCCTACAGCCTTCCCAACCAACTAACTAACTGCAAGAAGCTGAAGGACCCCAGATAGGCATGCACCACCTCCAAACCTGGTGGGAGACAAGAGGTAAGACCTAAACAACTCCCCTCTCTCCCTAAACTTGGCGCCCAGTGCCACCTAGTGTCTGCCCTACAGCAAGACAACACAAAAATTCTAATGAGGGCTCCTGGGCTTTGCTGAACATAACACTCTCATGCCAAAGAGGAAGAACAGAGCAGACAGGATGAATTCCTTAAAAACTAAAGCTGCTCAGAAAGAACATGAAATTTATCCAAAAGACAGCTTCTTGGACATAGAATTTTCTGAACTAAGTGACAGAGAATTCAAAGTAGCTGTGCTAAAGGCTCTGAGAGAAATGAATACACACTGGCAGAACACCACACCTGAGGTGAATAACCTGAGAAAGGAAATCCATGAACAAAAGGAACAATTTAACAAAGAAATTCAAAACATAAGGAAGATCGAGATGGAAATGCAAGAGATAAATAATACAATAAAAGAAGTGAGAAATGAAATAACAGCCTTAGGAAAAAGGGCCAAACAGATGGAGGAAAGAATTAGTGATATTGAATATCAGAACATGGAAACATCTCAAAAAGAGGAAGAGAGGAAATATAGAACAAAAAGGATTGAAAGAACTCTGCAAGAACTATCTGACTCCATGAGACAAAACAACATCTGGATAATAGGATTAGAAGAAGGAGCAGAGCACTCTACAGAGAACATACTCAAACAACTAGTAGATAAGAAATTTCCAAACCTATGGAAAGATCTGGAACCCCAAATTCAAGAAGAAAACAGGTCCCCTAGATACCTGGACCCTAGCAGATCTTCTCCAAGACACATGGTAGTAAATGTCCAAAACTAAAGACAAAAAGACAATTCTCAAGGCAGCCAGGGAAAACAGAATAATAACCTTTAAAGGAAAACTCATCAGGCTGGCATGAGATGTCTCAGCAAAAGCCCTACAAGCCAAGAGGAAGTGGAATCAAATATTCAAAACTTTAAAACAGAAACTTTCATCTAAGAATAAATTATACAGCAAAATTATCTTTCAGATATGAAGGTAGAATAAAGACCTTCTCAGACACACAGAAGTGTAGGGAATTTGCCAGCACAAGGCCAGCACTTCAAGAAATACTGAAGGAGGTTCTTTGACCAGAATCAAAATATTCAGCAAAAATGGAATAGAGTTGGGGCAACAACAACAACAACAACAACAAAAAAAAATAATAAATAGATAAATAAATAAAAACAAATAAAAGTAATGGCTACAGTAAATCCTCACATATTGATCATCACTATAAATGTTAATGGACTGAACTCACCAATAAAAAGACACAGAGTACCAGATTGGATGAAAAAACAAAACCCATCCACATGCTGTCTCCAAGAGGCACACCTCAGCCATAGGGACAAACACAGGCTCAGAGTGAAAGGATGGGAAACAATACTCCAAGCAAACGGTAACCAGAGAAAAGCAGGAGTTGCCACAGTGATATCTAATGAAATAAACTTCAGGTTAAAAAAGATAGCAAGAGACAAAGATGGACATTACATAATGATAAATGGCACAATTAGAGTTGACACTAATTAATATATATGCTCTCAACTAAGAAGCACTAAAATATATACAGCAACTACTTACAGATTTGAAAGGAGAAATTTACAAAAACCCAATCATTGTGGGAGACTTAAACACCCCACTAACAGCCATGGACAGATCATCCAAACAGAAAATAAATAAAGAAATATCAGCTCTAAATGACACAATACAACAATTGGACATGATTGACATTTACAGGACACTTCATCCAGCAAAAAGAGACTATACCTTATTTTCTAGTGCACATGGAACATTCTCAGGGATAGACCACACGCTGGGACACAAAAGTACCCTCAGCAAACTCAAGAAGATTGAAATCATACCAAGTGTATTATCAGACCACAAAGCCTTGAAATTGTAGATCAACTGTAAAAGGAAAGCAGAAAACAAAAACATATACATGAAGATTAAACAACATCTTTTAAAATGACTGGATAAAAGAACAAATAAAAGAAGAGATTTAAAAATATGTAGAAACTAATGACAATGAAAATACAACATATCAAAATTGTTGGGACACAATGAAAGCAGTAATAAGAGGGAAATTTATATCATTACAGGCCTACCTTAAGAAACAAGAAAAATTACAAGTAAACACCTTAGCATCCCATCTTAAAGAACTAGAAAAAGAGGAGCAGAAAAAAACCCAAAGTCAGCAGAAGGAAAGAAATAATAAAAATTAAAGCAGAGCTGAACCAATAGAGAACAGAAGGACAATAAAAAAAAATTAATATTACAAACAGCTGGTTCTTTGAGAAAGTCAACAAAATTGACAAACTCATGGCTAGACTAATCAAAGGACCAAAGGGAAAAACACAAATATCCAAAATTAGAAATGAAAAGGGAGAAATTACCACTGATACCACAGAAATACAAAGGATTATAAGAAAATATTATGAAGGATTATTTGCCACTAAATATAACAACCTAGAAGAAATGGACAAGTTTCTAGAAACTTGTAGCCTAGCTGGACTGAACTAAGAAGAACTGGATATTCTACAAGGTATTCAAAGAATTAACGCCTATTCTCCTCAGACTCTTCCAAAAAATTGAAGAGGAAACAATACTTTCTAATTCATTCTATGAGGCCAACATTACCCTCATATAAAAGCCTGGTAAAGACAACACATAAAAAGAAAACTATAGACCAATATCTCTAATGAACACACATGCAAAAATCCTAAACAAAATATTAGCAAATAGAATACAACAATGCATCAAAAACATTATACATCATGATCAAGTGGGATTCATCCTGGGAGCACAAGGATGGTTCAATATGAAAATCAATCAAAGTGATACACCACATAAAAAAATAAAAGAAAAAGGTCATATGGTCATATCAATTGATGCAGAAAAAGCTTTCAACAAGATACAACATCCATTTATGATTAAAACACTAAATAAAATAGGTATAGAAGAAAAGTATCTCAACATAATAAAGGCCAGATATAACAAACCCTTGGCCAATATCATGCTGAATGGGGAAAAGCTGAAGCCTATTCCTTTCAAATCAGGAACAAGACAGGAATGCCCCATCTCCACTGCTATTTAATATTGTACTGGAAGTTCTAACCACGGCAATCAACCAAGAGAAAGAAATAAATTGTATCCAAGGGAAAGAATAGGTCATATTGTCACCATTTGCAGATGACATCATCCTTTGTACAGAAAATTCCAAAGATTCCACCAGGAAACTATTAGACACAATAAATGAATACAGTAAAACCTCAGGATACAAAATCAATGTACAAAAATCAACAGCATACCTATACACAAACAACAAATCCTCAGAAAAAGAAATGAGGTAGCCATTTCCTTTTGCTATTACAAAAAAAAAAAAGAATGAAATACCTGGGAATTAACAAAGAATGAGACAGATTTATACACAGAAAACTATAAGACACTTTTGAAAGAAATTGAAGCAGACACTAAGAAATGGAATAATATCCCATGTTCATGGATAGGAAGACAAAACATTGTTAAAATGGCCATTATGCTCAATGCAATCTACAGATTTAATGCAATATCTATCAAAATCCCACAATCATACTTTCGTGAAATAGATAAAAGAATTATCAGATTTATATGGAACCATAGAAGACCTCAAATTGCCAAAGCAATACCACATAAAAAGAATAAGGTTGGTGGCATTACACTCCCTGACTTCAATTTATATTACAAAGCATCAATAGTCAAAACAGATTGGTATTGGCAGAAAAACAGAAACATAGATCAATGGAACAAAACTGAAAACACAGAATAAATCCACAAATTTATGGACAAATAATTTTTGATAAAGGAGTAAAAAACATACAATGGTAAAAAGACAACCTCTTTAGTAGGTGGTGCTGGGAAAACTGGAAAAACACATGCAAAAGAGTGAACCTGAGCTGTGAACTCTCACCATCTACAAAAATTAATTCAAAGTGGATTAAGGACCTTCATATAAGACCACAGCAATAAACTCTATAGAAGAAAACATAGGAACTAAACTTATAGACCTGGGGCTCAAGGAAGACTTCATGAACCTGACCTCAAAGACAAAGGAAGTAAAAGGAAAAATAAATAAATGGGACATCAAACTAAAAAGCTTCTGCACAGCAAAAGAAACCATCCAAAAAGCAAAGAGACAGCTAACTGAATGGGAGAAAATATTTGCAAATAACTCATCAGATAAGGGTCTAATATCTAAAATATATGAAGAACTAATACAACTTAACAACAAAAGAACAAACAACCCAATTAAAAAGTGGACAGAAGAACTAAACAGACACTTCTCCCACAACAAAATACAAATGGCCAGTAGACATATGAATAAATGCTCATCCTCATTAGCTTTCAGGGAAATGCAAATCAAAACCACAAAGAGATACCACCTCACACCTGTTAGAATGGCTATTATCAACAAGACAAAGAATAACAAGTGCTGGAGAGGATGTGGAAAAAAAGGAACTCTGGTGCACTGCTGGTGGGAGTGCAAACTGGTACAACCACTGTGGAAGACGGTGTGGAGTTTCCTCAGAAAATTGGGAATGGGGTTGCCATATGACCCCAAAATCCCCCTTCTGGGGATCTACCAAAAAAACTTGAAAACCTTTGTCCACAAAGACTTATGTACCACAATGTTCATTGCAGCGCTGTTCACAGTGGCCAAAACATGGAAACAACCAAAGTGTCCTGTGACAGATGCCTGGATAAAGAAGCTGTGGTACATATACACAATGGAATATTACTCAGCTATAAGAAAAGATGAAATATTGCCATTTACAACAAAATAGATGGACCTGGAGATCATCATGCTAAGCGAAATAAGCCAGACAGAAAAAAACAAAAAACTATGACTTCACTTGTGCAGAATACAAAACTGAAAGCAGCAAAGAAGAAAACTTAACAAACAAACAGATAACCCATGGACACAATCAACAGTTTAACCCTTTTTTTTTTTTTTTGCTTTTTGGTATGTGGGTAGCTCCCTGACTGGGGATCAAACCCAGGACGCAGCGCTGACAGTGCCAGCGCCGAAGCCTTAAGCCACCACACCATCAGGGAACGCTTATTTGGGGATGAGTGGGGAGGGGATGGGAGAAGGCAGAGGGGGTAGGAGAGGAGGGAGGGGAAGCTAAATATATGGTGATGGAAAGGGAAGTCACATTAGGTGGTGAACTTATTATACAACAAGTTGACAATGCACTGTAGAATTGTAGGCCTGAAACCTATGTAATACTTGCTTATAGATGTCACCCCAGTAAGTCTAATAAAAATAAATTTTTTAAAAAAGAGTAAAATTCATAGCAATGCAGGCCTACCTAAAGAAAGAAAAAAAATTCAAATAATCAGTCTAACTTTACACTTAAAGGAACTGGGGGGAAAAAAGCAAACAGGCTCAAAGTGAATACAAGGAAAGAATTAATAAATATCAAAACAAAAATAAACAAAATGGAGGCTAAAAAACAATACAAAAGATCAATGAAACCAACAGGTGGTTTTTTGGAAACATAAATAAAATGAACAAACCTTTATCCAGATTCATCAAGGAAAAAAGAGAAAGAACCCAAATAAATAAAATCAGAAATAAGAGAAGTGACAACAGACACCACAGAAATTCAAAATATTTTAAGAAAATATATGAACAACTATACACCAACAAATTAAACAATACGGAAAAAAATGGTTTAATTTCTAGAAAACTAAAATCTTCCAAGGCTGAATCAAGAGGAAACAGAAAATCTGAAAAGACTTATTACAACTAACAACAATCAAATCAGTAATCAACAAGCTCCTAACAAACAAAAGTTGGAGAGCAGATGGCTTCCCAGGATAATTTTACAAAACATTCAAAAAACAATTAACATCTACTCTGTTCAAACTATTCCAAAAATTCAAGATGAGAAAAGACTCCCAACCTCATTCTATGAAGCCACCATTACACTGATTCCAAAACTAGACAATATTATTCAAAAAAAAAAAACAAAAAAAAACAACTATAGGTCAATATATGCAAAAATCCTCAACAAAATATCAGCAAATCAAATTCAGCAATACATTAGAAAGATAATACTCCATGGTCACATGAAATTCATTTCTGGTATGCAAGATTGATTCAATTTCTCCAAATCAATTAACATGATACATCACATAAACAAAATAAAAAATTGAAATTATGTGGTCATATCAACAGAGGCGGCAAAAACACTTGACAAAATTCAGCCCCCATTATAAAAACTCTCAGCAAAGTGGAAATAGAAGGCCCAAATCTCAACATAATATAGGCCATATATAACTCACAGTTAATATGATATGCAATTTCAAGCATTCTCCTTGAAATCAGGAACAATAATAGAATGGCCTCTTTTACCACTTTTATTCAACACAGTATATACTGAAAGTCCTAACTATGGCAATTAGACAACAACAACAACAAAATAAAATAAAAGGCATCCAAATGGAAAAGAAAGTGAGACTATAATTATTTGCAGATGACATGATACTATGTATAGAAAAACCCCAAAGATTCCACCAAAAAAACCATTAGAACTGATAAATTAATTTAGTAATGTAGCAGGATACAAAATCAATATTCAATAATCGATAGCATTTTATATATCAATAATTAATTAACAGCAATAAAAATTTTAAAAACAATCCCATTTACAATTGCATCAAAAAAATGAAATACCTAGAAATAAATCTAACACAGGCAGTGAAAGACCAGTACTCACGAAATTATAATACATTGAAAAGAAAAATTAAATAAGATACAAATAAATGGAAACATATACCATGTTCTTAGATAGAAAGGATTAATATAGTTAAAATGTTCATACTACCTAAAGCAATCTATGGATTCAGTGCAATTCCTATCAAAATACTAATGGCATTTTTCACAGAATTAGAACAAGTAATGCTAAAATTTATATGGAATCATAAAAGACCTTGAATAGTCATGGGAATCTTAAGAAGGAAGAACAAAGCTAGAGGTATCACATTACCTGATATTAAATTGTACTATAAAGCCATAGTAATCAAAAAAGCATGGGATTGGCATAAAAATAGACACATTGATCAATAGAACAGAATAGAAAGGCCAGAAATAAATCAATGTCTATAATGTCATTTAATCTATGACAAAGAAAGCAAAAATTTACATTGGGGTAAAGATAGTCTATTCAATTAATGGTGCTAGGAAAACTTGACAAATACATAGAATAAATAAATAAATAAAACTGGACCACATTCTTATGCCATATATAAGAATAAACTCAAAATTGATTAAAGACTTAAATTAAGACCTGAATCCATGAAACTCCTAGAAGAAAATATAGAAAATAAACTCTCAGACATCACCCTTAGTAATTTTTACTGATATATCTCCTTGGACAAGGGAAACTAAAGAACAAATAAACATAAGACTACAACAACTGAAAAAGATTTTTCACAGCTAAGGAAATCATCAACCAAACAAAACATATCCTACAGAATGGGAGAAGATAATACATCTAGTAAGGGGTTAATATTCAAAATTTATATGTTAAAAACCTCATACAACTCAACACCAAAAAAAAAATTAATTAAAAAATGGGCACAGGACCTGAATAAACATTTCACCAAAAAGGACATAAACATGGTCAATAGGCATATGAAAAGATCCTCAATGTTACTAATCATTAAAGAAATGCAAATGAAAACCACAATGAGATAATACTTTACATCAATAAACCAACAAACAGGAGTTGGCAAGAATGTGAAGAAAATAAAAATTTTGTGCACTGTTGGGATTAGAAATTGGTGCTGCCACGGTGAAAACAATATGGAGGTTTCTCAAATTAAAAATAGAACTACCTTATGATCCAACAATTCCACTCCTGGGTATTTATCCAAAGAAATCCAAAACACTAATTTGAAAAGATATATGCACCCCTATGTTTACTGCAGTGCCATTCACAATAGCCAAGATTCGGAAACAACTGAAATGCCCATCAATAGACAATTAAATAAATAAATTATGGTACATTTATACAATGGTGTATTACATTCCATAAAAAAAGAATGAAATCTCACCAATTTGAAATAATATAGATGGACCTAAAGATCATTATGATATGTGAAATAAATCAGACTAAGAAAGACAAATATTGTATTATCTTACTTATAGTGGAATCCAAAGAACAGAATAATGAACAGCAAAATGAAAATAGACTGATAGACACAGAGAACAAACTGATGGTTGCTAGATGGGATGGGGTTGAGAAAGATGAAGGTATTAGGAAGTACAAATTGGTAGTTACAAGAGACACGGGATTGTGAAATACAGTATGGAGAATATAATCAATAATATTCTAAAACTATGTATGGTGTCAGATTGGTACTAGACTTATCAGGGGGATCACTTTGTGAGGTGTGTAAATGCTTTGTATACCTAAAACTAATAATAAAAAAGATGAATGACTGAAGAAGTGGTACATATATACTATGGAATATTACTTGGCCATAAAAAAGAATAAAGGCTTACCATTGTCAACAACATGGGTCTACCTAAAGTGTATTGCAATAAGTGAAAGAAGTCAAAGACACATGATTTGACTTACATGTGGAATCTAAAAATCAAATGAACAAGAAAGAAAAAAAACAAACTCATAAATAGAACAAACTGATAATGGCTGAATATAAAAAGGGTTAGGAGGATGAAAAAGTTGAAGAAATTAAGAAATACAAATTGACAATTACAAAATAATTTCGGCATTGTAAAGCACAGCCTAGGGTATATAGTCAATAATACCGTAATAATTATACATGGTGTCAGGTGGGTGCAAAACTTACTGGTAGAATCACTTTGTAAGTTATATAAATGTCTAACCATTATGCTGTATACCTAAAACTAATTCAATATTAAATGTCAACTATAATTTAAAATGTGTTTAAATTGAAAACAAAAACATATTTATATCCTGATAAATAAATATTGAATCAATATGATGTCTACCTGAATAAAAGGACCCCAAAGACCTAGATGTCTTTGTGAAGAGGTATTTTTTAATCCCCAAATAAAAGTTCTATTTCTAAAAATAGAAGAGTAAATCAGAAATTCTGAGATGTGTTCATGCTGATAAACCATCCTAGAACTTAATATTCACTATATAAAACAATAGAGTAAATTGAAAATGAGAAACTGAGACCACAACAGCATTATCTGGGGAAAAATGAAATATAAGGACATTTTTTTAAAAATGGAACTGGCCCTTGAGTTTTAAAAAATTTGAATAATATACACGTATCTGGTAGAGCTTGTAAAACTACATACCCTTGTATCCTGCTTAAATTTCCCCATCAATATTCTGAGAGTGTGTATGCAAACATTTGGGTTTCAGATCCCCTAGAAAGCCACTTTTGAATGAAAACACAGATAGAGTGACCTAGAGTCCATGGTATTATATCAGAAAGAGATATCATTTCTCCAAGTATGGGGGGGGGGGAATGTTTGAAGGGTTGTTGGAAGGGATGTTGAAGAGAAAAAAACACATTGTCTTGTTTTTATTGTATATATCATTTCCAGAACTTGAAAACTACTCTGACTGTTCATCCACAAAGTAGCTAGAAAGGAAGCCCATACTATGAACCATCCATTGCAGCTGAGGTAGACAATTTTACCTACGGTAAAAAAAAGAGAAACCCACCATAGCAGCTGATTTACTTTTCATAGTTTAAATTTTGAGCCAAATAAATAAATAAAGCATAGAAATAAAAAAGCTTATATATTTTCCACTTCCCTCAGTCCCTACACCCCATTTGCAAACAAATAAAATCCAGTGTTTTATAACAATAATCCTCCAAGTGTCTCTCAATTTTAAAGCTTTTCCAATATTTCACAGGAATTGATTTCCATAACAACTAGACTTCAGTTTACAGCTAGTTCATGCTTAGTGGCATTGCCTGCATTATGCTGTTTACAGCTCATGTGCCCCAATCCATTAAGGATACTTGAAAAAAAATGGAAATATGCCCTTTGTCAATACTATAAACTGTTGCTGCAATCAGTCAATAAACAAAAGAAAAATAAACAGGATCCATTCCATTTTATCAAAACCTAATAATGCATACACACCAGGCCTTTTGCTTAAGCTCCAGAAATAACAGCAAAGACACTATGGTAGGAAGGAAAGAAATACACACAGTCACATTTAAACCCTTAATTAGATATATACTCTACAGAGTGTTCCTGTCAAAACTCATCTGACCTGTAGCTACCTCCTTACTCTCTGTGGGTTTTCCCCTTTCTTCCTCTTCTATTCCCAGTTTTACTTGAAGGACTCTACCAGCACATAATTAGAATTGAATTTACCTTCCTAGAAAACTTAGTTTCCAACTCATTCAGTATCTACACCCTGAAATTAGCCCACTTCCTATAGTTGATTTCTGTTTCTAAAACAAAGATTTTCTGGAGCTTTGAGAAAATTTTCAGAGGAGTAAACTATGCATTTTGGTTTAAAGAGCAATAATGTTCTAATTTCATTCAACTACACAAACAAAAAAAAGAAAAAAAGAGAAGAAAACAAAACCCAAACTAACAGTGGTTTAAATACTCTACAAGTTTATTTATTTCTCTAAGACTGAGTTGGTGTGGAAGATAATTGAGGTAGCCAGAAATCCACATTGCTTCTATGTTTCCATGCCATTATCTTTAAGTGTGGCTCTTGCATTAACAGTCAAATATGGAAAGTGGAGCTTCAGCCATCACTCTTATGTTTTAAATTAGTACAAAAATAATAATAACATAGAAGACATGCTTCTACCTCTCTCCACTTTAAGAAACTATCTTACCTTCTTGTATATACAAAGGATGTTGAGAAATTTTTAACAGCAATGTGCTAGTCAAAAACTAGGGCTTAAAAAAAATAACTAGGGCTTGTTTGGCTAAAAAGGAGAAATGCATATTGAGAAGTATGCAGCACTTTCTGCTACATGCTTCTCTCATTATTTTATATAACTGAGCATTGTCTATGCAATCATCTTCATGCATCTTCATAGATCACATGTACTTTTCTCACTGTGCCAAGTCCTTCAAATGCATTGTTTTATTTAGTTCTCCCCACTCCCCAACAAACACATAAAGCTGGTACTATTGTTAGTCCTATTTGACAAATTAAATTAAAAAATAGGCTAAGAAAAGTAGGTTTCCAAGGTCTAATAGCTTATAAATGGCAATGTTAGAATTTTTTATTGTTAAATTTATTAGGGTAACTGGTTAGTAAAAATTACATAGGTCCCAGGTGTACAATTCTACAATATATCATCTACGCATTGTGTTATGCATTCATCACCCAGAGTCAGTTCTCTTTCCATCACTACATATTTGAGACCCTGTCCCTTCTCTCTCACTCCCTCCCCTATTCCCTCAGATAACTACTAGCCACTAAACTATTGATTATGTCCATGAGTTTTTGTTTCTTTGTTGCTTTCAGCTTTGTGTTCCATAGATGAGTGAAATCATGTCGTTCTTTTTTCTATCTGGCTTACTTTGCTTTGCATGATGGTCTCAAGGTCCATCCATGTTGTCATAAATGGCCCTATTTCATCTTTTCTTATGACTGAGTAATATTCCATTGTGTTTATGTACCACAGTTTCTTTATCCAGTCATCTGTCAAACGACACTTTGACTGTTGCCATGAATAGTGCTGCAATGAACATTGGGATACCTATATTTTTGCAGACTAAGGTTTTCAAATTTGGGGGTAGATACCTAGAAGCAGAATTGCCAGGTCATGTGGTACCTCTATTCTTAGGCTTTTGAGGAACCTCCACACTGCCTTCCACAGTGGTTGTACCAGTTTGCACTCCCACCAGCAGTGTACCAGAGTTCCTTTTTCTCCACAGCCTCTCCAACATTCATTGTTCCTTGTCTTGTTGATAATAGTCATTCTCATAGGTGTGAGGTGTTATCTCATTATGGCTTTGTGAATTTGAGCATTGTTTCATATATTTGTTTCATATAATAGCTAGTGAATTTGAGCATTGTTTCATATATTTGTTGGCCATTTGCATGTCTTCCTCAAAGAAGTGTCTGTTCCAGTCTGGGAAAATTGGAAAACTAAGTGCAAAAGAATGAATCTGAAATGCAAACTGTCACCATATACCAAAATTAACTCAAAATGGATTAAAGTCCTCTACATAAAACACAAAAAGAATAAACTGTGTACAAGAAAACATCAGTACTAATGTTTAGGGAGAACTTTATGAACTAACCTCAAAGGTAAGGGAAGTAAAAGCAAAATAAGTGAATAGGACTATATCAAACTAAAAAGCTCCTACACAGCAAAAGAAACCATCAACAAAGAAGAGAGACAACCAACAGAATGGGACAAAATATTTCAAAGGGCTAATATCTAAGATATATAAAGAACTTGTACAACCCAGTGACAAAAAAAAAAGAGTTAATAATCCAATTTAAAAATGGGTAATGTAGGATTTAAGCCTAGATTTATGTAATTTCAGAGCCTGAGCCCTTTACATGCAATGCCACTATTTTATGAAGAAGCGTGCTTCATAAATCACAATCATGCTCAAGTCAGGTGAGATTGATGTCAGTAGCCAATCTCCTACAGTATGTCCAAAGTAAATAAATATTAGCCCATTATATTAGCCAGTAACTACACTTTTAAACTATAAGAAGATAACTATGCTGCATGTACAACAAGGAGGACTGAAAATACAGTCATAATAAAATAAAACTTATGACAAAATTAACATTTTAAATTGGTTATCATGATTGTGCTGTATAAAAATAATTCTAAGCATTAATATTTTCCTAATTATAGAATACTAGTAAGGCATTTTGATCATTTGGAAGACTAATTCTAAGATTTCTCAAGCTCTCAATATTCTTCTGTTTTTTGTAGTCATAGCATCCAGATAAATTGGTATTACTATTTTTTATTGAGGTATAATTGACATACAACATTTATTTTAGCTTTATTTTTGCATTTTTCTGTTAACTTTATATTCTAAACATGGTAGATAAAATAAAAATAGCTGTATTAAATTCCTTTGGTTTATGCATCAAAGGAATTTATGTTAAAAATGTTAAGCATATTTAACATTTAGCTTATTTCTAATATTTTACTATTCTAAATTACTTTATAAAAATTAGATATGAATAAAAAAACATTGCTGAACCAACTTTTCACAGCATTTCACTTCTTTGAAAGTTGTCTGGTTTCTATAATCATTGTTGATAACCAGCAACATTCCTGATGTCCTGTAACCAAACTTAATAGATCAGTTCACTAATATTTAGGGAAACCTAGGTCAGCTACTAGTCATACACAAAGAACTCAGAGAATAGAGATGGGTATAGAATGGTGAAATGTAAACTTCATTTTTACATGAAGTTTACATTTCACCATTCTATACCCACCTCTATTCTCTGAGCTGGCTTAAGTGTGTACAGAGTATAAAAAGAAGGCATTCAATTCAGCCTAGGCATCAAGAAAAATTGCTTGTAAGAGAACTTCATTACACACACATAGTCATGTACATGAAAAGATAAACATCTGAGACCCAGCTCTTCAATAATATGCCATTACAGTCCTATAATTCGAATCCAAGCCTTCTTGTGCTCCTTCATGACCCTATTCAATTCTCTACTACTCTCTCTTTGCCTAAGGAGTCCTTGACAAGAGCAGGGAGATGGAATCAGAGAATATCTAGATGTCTTGTACTAACTATCTCAAGGTCACAATAATTCCGGGCCAAAAATCTATTGATGGGCGATTGGGTGAGTATGTATCTTACCACATAAATGACATATCGAAGAGAAATTAATGCTTTAGAAATGGTGTCTGGAGTCTGGTATCCCAACCTAGAAAGGGGATAAAGAAAGCTGAACCAATGAAAAGGAGTCTGACCTAGGTTAATCATGAAAAAAACAAGTGTCTCTCAACCTACATCAACAAGAATCAAGTAATCAAGTTCAACCAGTATGACTTCCCAGGTTAGTTTAACTGTATTGGGTAGGACCACAAGCAAAAAAATAATTAAAACTGGTTTGCCTTCAGGGCTGACTTTGGTGAAACAATTTCAGGAACTTAGTGAAACATAAATCTTTTCAAAAGAAGATTTTTGTACTCTATAGTTAGAACTGAGATTTAAAATCCACTCATATTTTTGAAGGGTTACTTTTTATCTTTTTTTTTCTTTTTTTTTTTTTTGAACTGTTACATATTAATTTGAACAATTTTTATCCAGGACAAATAAGTCATAGGAAAGAAAAGGATAGAAAATGCAAAGGTATTGGAACCTTAAAATAAAAGAGAGCAGGAATCTAGTAATGGAGGAAAATGGGGCAGAGGGGGAGGAATGAGTGGCTGGAGTCTCCAGAAACAAAATTATCTGCTTCATTATGATACACCTTTTACATTCAACCAAATTGCAACATTATTTCTCATGCTATAAAATTCAAGATAAATTCAATCCAAAATCATATTTTTCCAGATACTTTCTGGGAGCAATAATAGTATTCTTCAAAGCTCCATAGATTCATTAGGTGTAAATGCATAGGAATCTCAGCAGAAACATTTATAACCAGGCTCCTTTGTTTCATCTCTAATGCCATTAGACGATAACCAAATGCTGTATCTTTTTCTCAAATAAAGTATGCTGTATACAGAAAACTTTTCAAAGCATCTTCTCACAGGTAGTCCTCAAAATACTACCTTAGTAGAGAGAGCAAGAACTAGTAATACCATATTTGACCAAAGTGATAACCACTTGTATTATTTAGAATAGACTATGTTAGACTATTGTAAGAAATGCTCCCAAAATCTCAGTGGATTTAAGTCAACAAAGGTTTGTTATTTCTCAGATATAAACAAAGTCTGTGACATGACTGGACAAATAAACAAGTGTGATAGATTAAAAATGGCCTAAAAACTTTTATAGGTCCTTGTATTAAGAAGTAGAATTCATTTTCTCATTTGAATCTTCAGTCTGGGATGTTGTCATTATTTGATTTAACTAGTAGAAGCTGTGGAAGTATTACTGTGTGACCTCTAAGCTACACCTCTAGGTCATATCTAATATGGCTTAATGTTTCAGATAGGGTTGTTTAGTAAGGTTTACTTGAGCAACTCTGAGTCAGAATAGACTACTGACAACATTACATTATATTGAGGGTGGGATAAATCTTCGTAATTTTTGTTTCTCTTGTTGGTTTGTAATGAGATTAAATGTATTTTATTATGAAACATACAGCTCCCATTTGCTCTCTTTGAATGCTGCCACCATGTGAACAAGCCTAGGTTAGCTTCCTGGAGAAGGAAAGATGACATATAAAGAGAGGTTTAGGGGCCATGGCAATTCCAGCTAAGGCCTGAAATAAGGAATATGGCCATACTAGATAGTCCAGTCCCAGATAAGCTGACCAGGACCAGAAGAACCACCCATCAGCCCATATTTGTGCAAATTAATAAATAATTTCTGTTTTAAGCCATTAAAATTTGGGGCATTTTGTAACTCAGCAGTAGCCAACAGCAGCTGTCCTCCCTCCATATGCAGACTTAGAAATCCAGGATGACTCAATCTTTTGTCACCTCCATATCAAACACATGATACCATGATTGTCACAGCAGAGGGAGAAACCACTAAGAAGTCATGCTTTGGCAATCAAATACTTTTTTCCAGAAAGAACTCATGTCATCTCTTCTCACAATTCATTAACTCTCACCAGTCACATGACTTTAACTGCAAGAGAATTCTTATCTTCCCATAGGCCCATAAGAAGAGGAGAACAAAGTATGAATAAGATATAAAAGATTTACTACACCAGAAGACATTAAAAATGGGTTATTATTTTGGTATTGAATTGTTCTTCAAAATTAATAGGTTAGGATTTTAACTTCTTTAGTATTATCCCATTTAAGATTATTTTTGTTGTTTTTCAATTGGCTTATAAATTAAACTAACATTCTCCATGCTGCTATAAGAGGCTGAATTCAATACTGAATTCAGATTATGTCAGAAGCTTCCTAGTGGCTAGCCAAGCTATGTATGAGCCTGCATTAATTGTCTTAGGCCATTAGCATTTAATAAATCACTGCTTCACAAACAATGGTATAAGCTTTCACACCACCAGAATTTGATTTTAAAACTGTTACTACATACATTCAGAAATCTAGAAATTCTTACCTTTTTATCTTCCCCTAAAACAAAAAGGTATAAATTATTCTTTTTTCTAAAAATGTTTTATAATAAAATACATTTAATCACAAACCAACAAGAGAAACAAAAATTACAATTATTTATTCCACCCTTAATATAACGTAATGTTGTCAGTAATCTAGACTGACTCTCAGTTGCTCAGGTAAACCTTACTAAATAACCCTATCTGGAACAACAACCCATATTAGACATGATCTTGAGTAGCTAAGAAGATATTAGTTATCTTGCTCCTCAAATGTCTTTAATAAGTATGTTTATAATTTCAGATTTGAGAAGTCAAATTTGAGCTGGCCAGGAAGTCTTGGATGGAGCCTCTAGGAAGAAGCAGAATCTTCCTCTAGTAAAATAGAATCATAAAGACATTTAGCAAATTGATTTTAATTAAGAAGATTGGGCACAATAATTGTTTTCTATTGCTGCTGTTACAAATCACCACAAATTTAGGGGCTTAAAACAACACAAACATATTATGTGATAGTTTTTGAGGTCAGCTCATATTCCTTAGTTTGTCTCCCTTTCTTCCATCTTTAGGTTGAGCCCTTCTCACCTCACCTCGCATCACTGCAACATTGATTCTTCTGCCTCACTGCTTCATATTTAAGGACTCTTGTTATCATTCTAGAGTTACTTGGACAATCCATGATAATCTCACCATCTCAAAATTCTTAACTTTATCACATCTGTGAGATCTCTTTGCCATGTAAGGTAAAATTTACAGGGTTAATTCAGGCTACTATAATGAAAATATCATAGACTTAGTAGCCTAAACAACAAACATTTGTTTCTTACAGTTCTGGAAGCTGCGAAGTCCAAAATCAAGGTATCGACAGACCTGGTGTCTGGTGAAAGCCTGCTTCCTGGTTCACAGAAAGCCATCTTCTCATAATGTCCTCATATGGCAGAAAGGTAAGGGAATTCTCTGGGGCCTATTTTATAAGGCCACTAATCCCATCCATGAGGGCTTCACCCTCATGACCTAAATACTTCTTAAAAGCCCCACTTTAATATATATTGGAAATTAGGATTGCAACATGTGCATTTTAAAAGGACACAAACATCCAGTCTATACAACAGAAATTAGAATGTGGACAATTTTAAGGGACCATTATTCTGTCTGTGATAGCCTACTTCTAGCAGCTCAGGGTGGCTTACATAACTAATGTTCTCTTCTACATGTCAGTCAACTTGGCCTGACTCAGTTGTTATAGAAAGTAAATTAAATTATACTTCAATGAAGCAATCTCCAGGTGGGAAACTATAGTGATACTAAAAAGTAAGCATAAAGTAATGTCTTTGATTTCAGCTTTATTGCATTTTCCATTCTTGCTACTGCACTTTGTAAAGGAGGATTTTAATCAACCTGAGTCTACTGGCTTCCTTGCAAAGCAAACAGAACTGTTTTCCCTTGTAAAATCAAATCTAATAAAACTACTTCATGACTTTTCTCTGTGGGGAAAAAGTGCTCCAGAGCCTTAAGAGAGTATATGAATGTAACAGCCTAGGTAGAAGTTGCCCTGGGAAATGATGTGTCATTTTTGAGCAAAAATTTGGTATGTTTCCATTAGGATGTACTATAATAGCTGACCTGGGTAAACATCTAGCATTGGGGTGGTCGATGACAAAAAAAGGGAAAGAAGATGAGTTCGAGGTCACAAAGAGGAATTAGGAGATTAGAGTTACAAGCCTATATGGCCCAATGCAAATGGTCCATACTAAGGATCATATGACATTCATTTTGTTCAATTAATAGTTTTACTTACTATGTGACAGCCATGGTACTAGCCACTTTCAACACTGGATTTTTGAAGCTCCCAGTCTACTGCTGGAGAGAAGCACACATCAAATAATGGAAATCATATATATTATAAATATGGATAAAATCTATGAAGGAAAGGTGCAGGGTGCTGTGATAACATAAGAAAATAGAACAGAGCTTCGTCTTGGAGATAGAGTATCTAGGCAAGAGAAATTCGATATTAAATCCAAAGGAATAGTTGATATTAGTGGGAGAGGTGGCTGGAAAAGCATCCTAGAAGAGGAGCAAGAATGTGCAAAGGCTTTGCATCTAAACCCATAATCTAGTACAAGAATGTTGACAGTTGGATGAGGCAGAATGAAAGAGACTGCAATCTAGAAAGAAATATATTTATAAGACTGAGGCAAGACTAGGGGCAGTGGGCCCAAGTGCAAAAAATAGCAGATGATCCTCTTTAATGACCAGAACACAATTATCAGGAAATAGGAGTGACCAGTTTGCTCAGTGGATGGAGCTCACAACCAAGGGGTTGGAAGTACTCAATACTCAGAGAGTCAGAAGTATCAGAAGATATCAGGTATTAGCAGAAGCCCTAACTCCCAGGCTTTAAGAAGGACTTGATGCTAATTCCTTGAATCGTATTGTTAAACTATAACACATTTGGGTTCAAGAGACAAAGGCAATGCTGGGGGTGCAGGTGCCAACTGATCACAGCCATTGGGAGAGTAGGGCAGGAGAGGAGCTTAGGGAGTACGTGAGTCCTGACCAGGACAACATGTCATCCTTGGAAAATGAAACTTGATTACTGTTTTAGAAACAATCATTAGATCATCACCGCAGTAGTTTGCTATGGTTCCCTTAACAAAATACCACCGATTGGGTGACTTAAACAATAGACATTTATTTTCTCACAGTTCTAGAGGCTTGAAGTCTGTGATTAAGGTGTTGGCAGGTTTAACTTTTTTCGAGGCCTCTCTCCTTTGCTTACAGATGACAATTTTTTACTGTGTCCTTACACAGTCTTTCCTCTGTGCTCAAGAATTCCTTGTGTCTCTCTGTGTCCTAATCACCTATTTATAAGTACAACATTTGGAATGCATTAGGACCCACCCTAATGAACTCATTTTAAGTTAATCACCTCTTTTAAAACCCTGTTTTCAAATAGTCACCTTCTGAGGTACAGGGTTTGGGGCTTCAACATACAAATTTTGGAGATCACAATTCAGCCCCATAACAGTCACCATCAAGAGGCAATGTGGTGAATGGTGTATAGAAATACTAAGGTGACTGGAGTAAGCATTCGACCTTTTTCATCTCCATTGACTGGTTATAACAACATGCACTCTTGGGTTTTGTTATACAATACAGAGTTCTTCGTGTGTGTGAACATAGTACAGAGTAACCTCTCATTAAGAGTTAGTAGCTTGCTTTCTTTTAATCCTTCTACCTCATTACTCAAACAAGAACAACCTACCCAAAACACAGCTTAGGTATTCTGATTCTCACTATATTCTTCCTACAAATGACATGCACACTCACTCAGTGAAGAAAGGTGAACTAACACACTGCAGTGTTGTTAACAGTCAACAGCAAAAGATGAAACAGAAATGCAAGTTTGCTTCTATAGTACAATAAACTAGTCCGTTCTTCCTTTATGGCTTTCTTGATTTTTCAGGTTGCTTTTGAAAACCTCTGACACTATAAAATGTTTTAAATACCTCTCTATTCTTAATGTTTTAATAGTTTTGTTGTTTACATTATGATCTTGGAAAGTGTTTGACAAGTTTTATGCAAGAAAGTGGTATGACCAGACCTGCACAGCAGAGCACTATTCTGACAAGGCAGAACTAAAGAAGTTCAATTAGGAAGTGGTGGCAGCCATCCTGATACAAAAGTGTGAAGGCTCCTAGTACACTGTGGGCAGTCAGAATGGAGAGAAATAAACATATTTCAGAGTCAATAACAATTTGAATCAATTGTACTTAGTGATTGGTAGGGTCAGAAATGAGGGAAAAGTAAGATTTAATGATGACACCTAGATTATTATATTTAGGCAACAAAGGACCATCATTTGCTGAGAGAATATATGATAAAAAGTGGTTTAGGGGATTATATTATGGGTTCAGGTTTAGACAAAATTTGAATAAAAGGAAAATAGGAAAGCACATTAAGTAGTTGCATATGTAATTCTGGAACTAATCTAAAGTCTGGAATACAGATACAGATTAATTACTATACAGATAATAATTATAGACATAGAAATCAATTAAATTATACTAAAGGAGACTGTAAAGTGAAAAGCAAAAACTTGTATAAGAGAACCCTAAAGAACACCAAAAGAGAAGGTAAAGGAAGCAATGGAAGTGTTAGGGTCCCTTGGGAAATATGCATCAAAGAAGGAGTCACAAAAATAATGTACACATAAGAGTGTAATAATGGCATGTGATTCTAAATATAAGACCTTTATATTCAACCTGCCATTATTTGAGTCAAGACTTCAAAGTCAATACTACCTTCATCATTGACAGTATAGTAATTTCATTTAAGTACACTAAGCTATCAAAAAAGTTATGAATCAGGAACATCATCATTTTAACCAGGTGACAATTCCAAATGTAGGCTTCTACCCACTTTTGGCAAATATTTTAATAATAAAATGCTGTCAGCTCAGATGTCAAACTAAGAAAAATAGAAAGTTCAGAATATTGCTTTTCTGTAAAGACTGTAACGGATTGCCATAACCGATGTGTAGAATTATACATATCTTTATTTTTATTTGCTTTCTAGCCTTGATTGTTTTGAAACACATTCCAAATTAAACACTTTAAGTAGTATTCAGTAATTTGATTTAAGACTAACTATATGCAAATTGAGTTTAACATATTTAAGAATGTTGAAGAACTGATTTGTTCATCTGACAATGCAGCTATTGTAAAGAAGTTTCCTCCATCATTTTGAAGGAACTTGTAGTATTTTTCTCATTAGAAAAATTATCAATCTCAGCATTATACCCACATTATCCCATTGCAAAATTCAAATATTTATTCATTGTTCACTGACTCTCTATCCTAACATAATTTCACTTTAATCCTGTCTCTGTACAATGTGATTATACATCTTGGGACTTGCAGAAGCATTCAAGAAATAGTAAGAGAAAATATCACAACATTTCTGTTTTGGCCCAGAAGTTTGATAGATCTCTAAATTCTTTCACAATTTTCTGGATTTATCCCAATCTCACTGTTATATGGGCCTTTCATGTTTTGTCATCCCTAAAGTTTAGTTGACATTGTAAATCTGCTCTTCTTTTATCTGTCTTTATCATTTTCTCCTAACATTTTCTTTAAGAGAAAACAAGTTCAAAATCCTTCTGCTTTTCCCCATCCTGTCTGAAGATTGACAAGAAACAATAACTATATTGTCTGTTGCCAGAGGGTTTAATATAAAACAAATAAAGGTAGACGTCACATTGCTTTTACAAAATGCCAGCAGAAGTATTTTTTATACTTAACACTCAACAAAAGGAATAATGATTTTTATACATCTCTATATACAAGAAAAAATAAGCAGTCTTAGTATACAAAACACTTAATATTTCCCAATATTCTTATTATCCCATTTTAAATTTTTTAAGATGTTAATGAATGTTTTTGGAAGAATGACCTCTGTTTTATTACCAATGTTAATTTGTTTTTTGACATACTTGGGATTTACGAACCTACTAAGGGAAAGAGAGTTTGCAGACATTCTAAAATGGAAGAAGGCCATATTCAGGTTTATCTTATTTTTCTTCTTTCTCTAAATATTGGAGCTCCCTGTGGATCAGTTCTCCACTCATTTCTCTTCATTTTACAATCTCTCTATGTGATCTTACCTGGTTCTATAGGTTAAATGAAATCTATAAAGTTCAGATCCTTAGCAAGATCAAATATGAAAACTGTCTCATTTCAAATTTCTAGAAATACTGATTAGAATGTTGAAAAATTATTTTAAATGTATGAACTGAGGTTCTATGACATAAAGAATGCCAGAAATGAAGAAGAAATGAAATAGCAGAAGTAAGAAAGTGAGTTAATCATACAGCTGCCTTGAAGTAACATTTTAAAAACCTCCATAGGAGACCTAATAAGAAAGCTCAAATATACAAATAAAAATATAGTAAATACTGACATGATATTAACACATCTATAATCATATAGGGAATTATTAATAGATGTCTCTATGCAGCTGATAGATTAAGCAAACAAAAATTTAGTAGACATAAAAATTTGAGTACACAATTAACAAACCTCCATGTATATAATTCTATATCTAACAATTAGAAACTGCAAATTTTAAGTGAATAATTAAATTTTTATAAAAATTGACAGAATACTAGCCTCAACCTAAGTTTCCATAAATACTGGGAAGATAATTTTACACAAATCAAATTATGTTGTCACATTGAAAATGCAGTTATACTGTGAAAGACACCAAAAAAAAAAAATCACAGTGGAGATTATAAAATTTAGAACTGAAGACAGTATATATTTTAAAATAATGGTATAAATTGACATTTCTGATTATTTAGCAGAGAAAGATAATTGAAACCTTACAGCTACAATATACTTTTACATGTTCAGAAGAAAATATTGAAAATAAAATAACTTTTTATATAAATGGATGAGATTACAAGAAATAAAAGAAAAATTATAAAGCAAGGTACAAAGCCAGAATATCAGTCCAGGGAAGTAAATAAAAAGTAAATATATATATACTGTCCCTCGGTATGTAAGGCACAGACAGCCCAAAGCCTGGTAGAGACTACACCAAATAAACTTGGGATTCAGATGGACTATTTATTCTCTCAGAGAAAAGGTAAGATAGAAAATAAATCAGGTAAAATAAAGTCCAGAGGAAGACAACAAGGGAAATTCACTATGTAAGCCTAACTCTCCATGTAGGCTTAAGTAAACTAATGAATAAATAAAAGAAAAGCATCCCTTAGAATCTGTGGCAAATGGTAGGCCCACCTACAAATGTTTTAGGCCTAATTCCTTGTTATCTCCAGGGTCTATAATTCACATACTAAAATATTGTAATAAAAGTATTTAAGGCTATGAATTTTCTACAAAGTGTCAGTTTAACCATATCATACAGATGTTGATATGTAGCACTTTCATTTCTGTTCTATTTTACAATTTCCATTTAAAAATTTTATAAGCATTTCTTACTTTTTAAACATAAGTGGAGTTTCTTATCATTTTGTTATTTATCTCAAACTCAATTGCATTGCTGTCATAAAATGTATAATAGCACTTCTTTAACATTATGATCTAAAACAAGGTCAATTTTTATTAATGAGTTCTTTTTGTGTTTAAATGTGTATCCTCTACTATTTGCACAGCATGGCATTATATAACATGTCATGATCAAAAGGTTTTATCATGTATTGCAATGTTGGTTCAATATTAGAAAAGTGTTCAAGATAAAATTTGAACTAAAGAAAATAAATTAAATAATTTCTATAGAAAGTTTATAAGAAACATTTAGTAAACTTCAATACCTACTTATAATTTAAAAAATATCACTGAAATTCTTATAAATTTTGTATATTAACCCTTTATCAGATGCCTCTTTGGCAAATATTTTCTCTCATTCTGTGGGATGTCTTTTTGTTTTGCTGATGGTTTCTTTTGCTGTTTAAAAAAAAAAAAAAAAAAAAAAAAAAAAAAAAAAAAAAAAAAAAAAAAAAAAAAAAAAAAAAAAAAAAAAAAAAAAAAAAAAAAAAAAAAAAAGAACTTTTTAGGAGCTCAGCAAGATGGTGACCAGAGAGAGAATCCCTGAAACTTCCCCTGGAAAACACACTTGAACGGCCGCCTGGGATCCAACATGGGAAACCTTGAGTGACACAGTGACAGCTGAGAGGTCCACACATCGCCTGAAAACACTTGAAGATTAGAGAAAGAGTGGCAAGAGGGAGATAAGGGAGAGAGCAGTGATGGATCCAGACCTGACCAGACCTTGGTTAACTGAAAGAACTAGGAAGGAATCAGGGAACACTGACCAAGGAGCAGCACGATGCCAAGTGAATGGTGACAAAAGTAGAGGTGAGACTGGCTGCTTGTGAGACTATGGATAAGTTGGACCAAGGAGCAGCATGTTAGGAACATAGTCCAAGAGCCATGCCCTGGGTGGTGCAAAGGTTAAACAAAACATCTGAACGGCCCTAGGCAGGAATAGGGCCCCCAGCTGCAGAGTCATAGCTCTGGGCACTTGAAACTGAGAACAGCTACCTGCCATGGAAATGCTTTAATGCTGAAACACAGTCTGGGTAAAACACAGGCTCAGGAGAAGAGAGAAAAGCTGAACTGATGACACTCATCCCAACTAGCATGAGCGACCTCCGCTTGCCTTCCATTGGCCTCCCGTCTCTCACCCAGCTTCCCTGACAAACTGCAAGAAGCTGAGAAACCTTGGACCGCCTCACCCACAAGCCCTGGTGCAGGCCAGAGATAAAGCATAGCCACCTCCCCTCTCTCCCAAAGCTTGCTCCCCAGCACCACCTAGTGTCTGTTCTACATCAAGACGCTACAGTGATACCAATGGAGAAGAGAAAGGAGAGACCTCCATGGAACTGTCACAGGAAAGGCTCTCAGGCCCCAAAAGAGTCTACACTGCCCACCACTGCTGTGGGAGAAACACTACAAATACCTTAGGATTCAAAGCTGCTCAGAAATAAGATAAAAAATCATCAGAAAATGATCTTATAGATCTAGAAATTTATGAACCAAGTGTCATAGAATACAAGACTGCACTTCTAAAGGCTCTCAGAGAAATGAAAACATATTGGTAGAACACTCTAGCAGAGATGAATGATCTCAGAAGGAAATTCATGAACAAAAGGAACAACCTAACAAAGAAAATGAAATTATAAGAAAGAATCAGATGAAAATTTGAGAGATAAATAATACAGTAAAAAGAAGTGAGAAATAAAATAATTGCCATAGGAAACAGGGCGAAGCAGATAGAGATAAGAATTAGTAATATTAAAGATCAAAACATAAAAACAACATAGAAATAAGAAGAGAGGGACTTCAGAGTCAAAAGAATTGAAAGAACTCTACAAGAACTGACTCCATTAGAAAAAAAACAGTATTAGAATACTAAGATTAGAAGAAGAGGCAGAAAAACACTCTGCAGAGAGCATACTCAAGCTAATAGTACAAGAGAATTTTCCAACCCTATGCAAAGACATGGAACCCCAAATTTAGGAAGAAAATAGTGACCTGGACCCTAGCAAATCTTCTCCAAGACATATCATATTGAAGATTTTTAAAATCAAAGACAGACAATTCTCAAGGCAGCCACAGGAAAAATACTACAACTTTTAAAGGAAAACCTATCAGGTTATCATCAGACTTCTCAGCAGAAACTTTACAAGCCAGGAGGAAGTGGAGTCAAATATCAAAATATTAAAAGAGAAAAACTTTCAGCCAAGAATAAATAATCCACCAAAACTATCCTTCAGATATGAAAGGAATAAAGACCTTCTCGGACATACAGAAGTTGAGAAAATTCTTCAGCACAAAGCCTGCATTTCATGAAATACTGAAGGAAGCTCTTCAACCTGGAACAAAACATCAGAATAAATAAAACAGAGTTGAGACAAAAAAAAGAAATTTAAAAAAAAGGGAAAGAAGTAATGGCCATAGGAAATCCTTATATATCAATCATCACCCTAAATCCCAAATGTAAATAGACTGAACTCACCAATAAAAAGACACAAAGTAACAAAGTAGATTAAAAAACAAAACCCATCCATATGCTGTCTCCAAGAGACACATCTCAGTCATAAGGACAAACACAGACTCAGAGTGAAAGGATGGAAAACAATACTCCAAGCAAATGGTATCCAGAGAAAAGTAGGAGTGGCCATACTGATATCTGATTAAACAAACTTTAGGTTAAAAAAGATAACAAGAGAGAAAGATGGACATTTCATAGTGATAAAGGGACAATACAACAACAAGTAGACTTGACACTAATCAATATATATGCCACCAGTCAGGAAGCACCAAAACAGGCAAAGCAACTACTAACAGATCTGAAAGAAGAAACTGACAAAAACACAATCATAGTAGGAATCTAAACAACCGCTTTACAGCTGTGGACAGATCATCCAAACAGAAAGTAAATAAGAAAATGTCAGCTTTAAATGACCCATTAAAGAAATTGAAAAAAATTGACATTGACCAGACACTTCATACCACAAAAAAAGAGTATACCTTCTATCTAGTATACATGGAACATTCTCAAAGATAGACCATATTCTGGGACAGAAAACTAGCCTCAACAAATTCAAGAAAATTGAAATCATACAAAGCATATTCTCAGACGATATAGGTTGGAAATTGGAAATAAACTGCAAAAGGAAAGTAGAAAATAACATAACATACATACCTGAAGATTAAACAACATCTTATTATAAATTACTGTATTAAAAAAGAAATTAAAAGAGATTTAAATACATAGAATCTAATGACAATGAAAATAAAACATATCTAAATTATTGGGACACAATGAAAGCAGTAATAAGAGGGAAATTGATATCATTACAGGCCTATCTTAAGAAATAAGAAAAATCACAAGTAGACATCCTACCATCCCATCTTAAAGAACTAGAAAAAGAAGAAACAGAACACACCCAAAGTCAGTAGAGAAAAAGAAATAATAAAAATTAGAGCAGAGCTAAATGAAATTGAGAACAGAAAGACTATATGGAAAATTAATGAAACAAAGAGTTGGTTCTTTGAAAAAATCAACAAAATTGACAAACCCTTGGCTACACTAACGAAAAGATGAAAGGAAAGGACACAAATATCCAAAATTAGAAATGAAAGGGGAGAAATTACCACTGATACCACAGAAATACAGAGGATCGTAAGAAAACATTATGAAGGGCTTTATGCCACTAAATTTAACAACCTAATAGAAATTGACAAGTTTCTAGAAACATATAATCTACCTAGACTGAACCAAGAAGAAATGGATAATCTAAATAGACCAATCAATAGTAAAGAAATTGAAACAATCATCCAAAACTTTACCAAAGGCAAAAGCCCTGGATTAGATGGTCTCACCAATGAATTTTACCAAGCTTTGAAAAAAGAATTACTGTCTATCTTCCTCAGACTCTTCCAAAAATTTGAAGATAAGGCAATACTTCCCAATTTATTCTATAAGGGCCAAAATTACCTTAATACCAAAGTCTGGTAAAGACAACACAAGAAAAGAAAAGTATAGATGCAATATCTCAGATTAAAACAGATGCAAAAGTCCTAAACAAAATATTAGAAAGTAGAATATAACAATGCATCAAAACAATGATACACCATACTCGAGTGGGATTCATCCCAGGAGCACAAGGATGGTTCAATATATGAAAATCAATCAATGTGATATGCTGTATAAAAAAACTAAAAGATGAAAACCATATGATCATATCAATTGATGCTGAATAGTATTTGACAAAATACAACATCCATTTATGATCAAAACACTGACTAAAATGGATATAGAAGGAAAGTACCTCAACATAATAAAAGCCATATATGACAAACCCTCAGCTAATATCATACTGAATGGGGAAAAGATGAAGCCCATTCCTCTAAAATCAGGACCAAGATAGAAATGCCTCCTGTCCCCACTGATATTCAATATAGTAGTGGAAGTCCTAGCCAGAGCAATCAGGCAAGAGAAAGAAATAAAAGTTATCCAAATTGGGAGAGAAGAAGTCAAACTGTTTGCAGATGACATGATCATTTATATAGAAAATTCCAAAGACTCTACCAGGAAGCTATTAGAAACAATAAACGAATACAGTAAAGTCGCAGGATAGAAAATCAACGTACAAAAATCAACAGCATTTCTATATACAAACAACGAATCCTCAGAAAAAGAAATGAGGGAGTCAATTCTTTTAGCTATCACAACAAAAAGAATGAAATACATGGGAATTAACTTAATAAAGGACATGATAGACTTATAGATGGAAAACTATAAGACACTTTTGAAAGAAATTGAAGAGGACACAAAGAAATAAAAAGATATTTCATGTTCATGGATAAATATACACAACGGAATATTACTCAGCTGTAAGAAAAGATGAAATATCGCCATTTGCAACAAAATGGATGGACCTGGAGATCATCATGCTTAGTGAAATAAGCCAGACAGAAAAAACAAAGAACTGTATGACTTCACTCATATGTGGAATATAAAACTGAAAGCAAAGAAAAAAGAAATGAACAAACAAATAACCCATGGACAAAATCAATAGTTTAATGTTTATATGGGGACGAGTGGGTTAGGGAGGGGAGAAAGGGGAGGGGGTGGGAAATGAGGGGGGAAGCTAAATATGAGGTGATGGAAAGAGAAGTCACATTAGGTGGTGAACTTATTATACAACAAGTTGACAATGCACTGTAGAATTGTATGCCTGAAACCTATGTAATCCTTGCTAACAGATGTCACCCCAATAAAAAAAAA
>PVJL010008074.1:0-70574 GCA_004026885.1 Lyroderma lyra
TTGACTTGCCTAATGTGGTACATTTAGTTCTGGAACCTGCAACTTCCCTTTTGACCACCTGTGTTGCACAAAGTCGGTTATAGGACACAATATTTTTATGGAAAACTTACAGATTCCTGCACTTTGAGACGACTCGTTTCCAAACTAGTAGCATTAACTGGGGCCCGTGGTGGAGAAGGGCTCCCCCTCTGCTCTCTCTCCTAGCTTTTCCCCAGTGTAGCTGTCCTACATCCCGTTTGCAGTCAGGCAAGAGGGAGGGATCTGGATGTATCCTAAGTGTAAGGTTCCATCCAAAAGTTAAGGTAATTTTTAAGGTGACTTAACAAATTTAAAAGCTCTAAGTTCTTGTGACAGTCTGTTAACCACTTGCATTGCTTGTGACCTCATTTAAGAATGTGTTTTATTTCATCATTTTTAAATTGATGAATTCAACAAAGGTAGAGATGGTAGGTGTGAGTTGCTTTTTGAGTAAATTACTTGTGAACTATTCTTTGATATATTTTTAAAAATTCATAATTTTCCTCTACTCGGGCTTATTTTTGCTAGTGTGCCGATTCATTTGCACAGGCCATTGACAGGATATATTATTATTTTTCAACTAAACCATATGAAAAATTGAGATTTACAAACATATAAATTGAGGTTGTTACACAATTTCATTTCTTTCTTTACTGAGCTGTCCCATTTAAAAATATTAGATTTCAGAAATTTAGTTATAGGCAACTTTACAAGAATGTATTTGTTGTGCAAAATGAGAGATGCATGCATAGACTCAGACTGAGCCCGCCTCCCCCCCCCCCCAAAAAAAAAAAAAGACAGAGGGGAAGTAGAAGCTTAAACCATTAAGATACACTGAGAGTGTCTTTGTGGTGAGTCAAGATACAGTGTTCTGCTGGCTGGGAGAGAGTGGCCTGGGCCCCCCGGAGTGTCCAGAAGAACACACCCTACAGCCTGCCCGGGCCTTGCCCTCACACTCAGAGCCTCAGCATGTTGCTTTCGGGGTGCTTTCTGCTCTGCTGGGATGATTTTCTGCAGTTGGGCAAAACAGAACAAAACAAAGCAAAAACCACATGGTTTGTTGTGGTGTGACTGGAAAATGGAAAAGTGTGAAGGAACACTTACCAATTTTTGATGGAAAGTAATGATAGTATCTTCGTTCCTTAGTATTTATTAAAGGAACACCTATTGTAGGTTCTGCAGTAGAAGATTTAAAAATTGATGTTCCTGAGGGTATTTCCTAAGACCAAATAGCCAGACCTGTTTTTGGTCTGGTGGGGTTGGGGTAGTTTGATCCAAATGTATTTTGAGGAGAAAAATGGATGGATGGCATCATGGTGCCTGGAAACTCTTCCACATGTAGCTGTTTTCTGTGCTCCAGCTTTACTTAACATCTTCAGCAAATTATTGTTTTTGAAAATAAAAAGAAAGTCTAAGTGGTAGAGAGAAATACAGGCTGTATTTATACTGGCCTTTGTAATTTTTCCCGGTTACACACAGCCCACATTTTGGAGCTCTGTGACATACGTGCTCCCTGACTGGGAGTCCGGAGTCTTGACCGGGCCAGGCCTTGGCTGCCCTGGGCCACTTGTACAACCCAGAGCCTTGTTTACTTCCTCTCCAAGTGCTGGGGACATTCAGTCCTAAGAAGGACCGTGTGCCTGCACAAGCACTCGTGCCAGTGTTCGCTCTCAGTCTGCCATTCCCAGTTGTCTTGGAAAGTGCTTCATCTGTGAGGCAGGCTTTTGTTCTTCGAGTGCAGGCCTTATTCCCCAGCAGTGCACCTTTCCTCAGATTCCATTGCAGACTTGCAGGCCCCACTCCCCTGCAGTCTAGCCCAGCCGTGCAACCTCGCTTCAGCTGCTGTTAACTGGAAGGGCAGGAGGAGGAGTCAGGCAGGGGGTGGGTCTTGCTGGAGCCGGCTGGCTGTAATAGCACGAGATCCTGTGACCAGTATTTGGGAAAGTGGTGCTTTCTTTAGATGCTTATGGGAAATTTAATGGACTTTTGGGTTATACAGTGTTGCTTAATACAGATTCCAAGGTCCAGCCGTCTAATTGCAAGTATGTATGTTTGTGTATAAACTGTTTTATGCCGAATTAGTCAAGCTTAAGTGATCCTTTACAGTTTTATGAAGAATCAAAACAAAAGCGTGTTGCCCACGATGGAACTATTGCAAAATCAAGTGGTGTGTTTTTTTAAGGAACTGTTACCCTCTAGATTTTATTCTTAATCAAAGGATATCATGTTCTATACAATAAGTCATAGTAAAACTCTTTAAATGTTAACATTCAAGCAAAAACACGCACATATATAAAGTTAAATGTGAAGGCTGCAACTCAATAGAATTTCATTTACATCTCTTTTTTTTTTTTTTTTTTTGAAGGATAATACTTTAAGTTAGAATAAAGGAAAGGCATAATGGATAGATAAAACCGAAGTACTTATTTAGTGTAATGGCTAAGAATTATGAATGGAGAATTGAGACTGATGTTTCTGTCAGAATTTTGGATGCTATGCTCACAAATTCTGTTATGATTCAAAAAATATGCAATTTTTAAATTTAATCTTGGAATTATTACTTTTCTATGAGACCCATATTACAGTTTCAGAGGGAAACATTAGAGCTCATTCTGGGTCAGGTGTCTCATTTGATAGAAGAAACTGGGGCCCAGGGCTTGGGTCCAGAGCACCAAGCTAGCTGGTTAGGTCAAGTGGTCAGGAAATAGTCTTCTTACTTCAGGCCCTTTCCTAGAAGATGTTGCTACCTGCCTTTGTGACTATTACAGAGTCCTGCGGGGACATGGGTAGGTAGGACAGCAGAGGCTGAGGGTACAGAAATTTCCTTTGCTGCTTCTGGGGGTATTGGAGTTTCTCATTTCACAACCCCAGTGTAGCTGGGACTCACTGGGAGATATTTTAGAACCTCTCTTTTCATCTTCATACCCAACAGTGGGATGGGTGGTTCATTTACATTCAGGATAACCATGCCTGTTACAGACAGACAACTTTCTTAACACCAAGTACACCAAGTGAGGGATGTACTTTATATTTGTTAGAATAGTGTTTCCCAAATTGTATTCCTTGGAAACAGTGGTAGGCTTCATGATTTGGGCCGTTAGGTTAAACAAAATTTAAATGGTATGTTTATTTTCTAAATAGGACCTCTCCAGCCAATCCCACCTCAGGCAATCCCCTCACATCTTTCTGGTGGTAGGGTAGCTCAGGAATCAGCATGAAATCCAAATTCTGAGTAATCAGGCAAAAGCAGAAGGATCAGAGTCATATCAAACTGTAGCCGTGAAGTTGGCTTTTCGGTCAGACATTCAGGAAACAGCACATGAAAATTTGCTTGGATTCCGTTTCCTCATAGTTCTTCAGCAGCGTGAAGGAATATCTTGAGCTGGCAGTAAACAAGAATCTCAGGTTATCCTTTTTCTTTCCGTCTGATTGAACAAGTTTTATTGCAAAAAGGAAAGTGCAACAAAACAAAAGTTTGTGCTCCTGAAGCCAAAGATCTTGGGATCTGCTCTTTAATACAGTTACTTATAGTCCAGTTACCCTGAAAGAAAGAAAGAAATTATAATTCTTGAAAGGTTTATATGTACATGTTTTAAAATTAGAAATTGCTACCTTTTTATTTAAAACAAATTGGAAACTGTTGACACAACAGAATACTCCTCAGCAATGAAGAGGAACAAAGCACTGATTTAAAAAGCGTGGATAAATTCAGAAATATGCAGAAGAATTCCATTTATATTGAAGTTCTAGTAAAGGTAAAACTAACCCATGGTGACAGAAGGCCCATCGGCGATTGCCAGGGGCCATGGAGGTAGGAGGAGATGGACTGTAAAAAGGGCGTAGTGTAACTTTCTGGGGGGAAGCAAATGTTCTATATCTTTATTGTGTTGGTTGCACTGGTGCATGTCAAAAATTCATCTGGTGCTCAAAATGGGTGCAGTTTTTGGTATGTAAATTATGCCTCAAAAAAAGTTGACTTAAAAATATAAAGTTTAGAAAAGGCTGTGATTGGAATTTCTTTGTGTAACTTGAAGAATAAATAGTACATTTTGGCCAGTTTTTAAGCACCATAAGCTAGGCCCTTTGCTTTCACATTTCTTGAGTTAGTCCTGTATTCACGATTGCTTATGATTATCCGTGTCTTCTGCCTTCTTCCTTGTTTTGTGATTTGAGCAATAGATATTCTTTCCCTTCAGGAGCTTAGAGTCCTTGTTAGTAGTCAGCAAGAATGCATTTTAAATTCACCTGAAATGATTTTTCCAGTAGAAGGTTCTGCAAGCATTGATGGTTTGCTGTGATGGACTTGTGGTAGACGCGTGAGCGCACATGGAAGGCGAGGGGGTGCGTTCCTCACGTAACTGTGCCACGGTTCCTCACACCTGGCTGAGCGTCTCTGTGAATACTAAAAGGGCGTCATGAATTCTGCTTCTGGCATTCGTCTGCCACAGTGGGTGACTCGGGTTGCACGTTTGGTGTGGTTTCAGAGTCTTCGGGAAGCCACTTGTTGAGAGGCTACTGAGAATGGTCTGCGTGGGTAGTAATGATCAGTGGGAAAGGGGAGGAGGAGGAGATTGCCAGGGTTTCATTGTTCCCCAGTCTTTAATCCCAATCTCAGTACCATTGGAGATTAGGGAGGGCATTTTCGAGTGTGTCCACAGAGAAGTGGGTGTGTGCTTAGGTGTGTCTAACTTAGTGGGTAATTTGAACATCTGGGTTTTGGGAATATTGTTGAGTCTCCACGTATAGTCATATTTGGCCTCTAAGAAAAAAGTAGCTTATTCTTAATGGATCATGTGAGCTGGATTTGGTACGTGTTTTTTCTTAGATGGGAGGATTACACATTATAGTAACAAAATGTTCTTTTATTTCTTGGTCTATCAAATGATGTTGATTGTGAAATGGGGTGTGTAGATATTTTAGAACTTAGTGTTTTTAAATAGATGAGCTTGAAAGAGTGAAGAAAGGTTGTGTCAGAAGGTTAACTGTGCCTAAGGCAAGCTAGACATTTGAGTGCTTAGGGAGGGAGAAATAGATATTCTTTTCTTTGCCGTGCATTTCTTTGGGACATTTTGGTTTTGTGTGTGTGTGTATTGTGTTTTGTTAACTTACTTTTCTTAAAAAACTACTAAAGCAAAGAGAGGAGAGATGGCAGAAAGTTGTATGCTGACATTCTTCCTTCTTTTTTATTTTTCCCTCCCCAAAATGTTGTTGCCAAATTAATTTCAAGTGGAGAGGGAAAGGGCAACTTCAGATTTCTAGGTTGATTTAAGCTGTACATTTGTTTATAAAAACATGAAAACGGGTGAATTTTGCAAAACTTTAGAGAAGAAGGAGAGTCCCTCCTTCTCGGGAGCGTTGTAGGGTATCAAAAACTTGTTTTATGCTCCTAAGGTATAGAAGCCAAATAAAGAAAACAAAGCTGTCAAGTTAGGTGAGTTTTGATTTCTTGTTAATAGAATAAGGGTTTGACATTGCCTCCTGGACCACAGTAGCAGCACCCAAGTTCCCCAGGGGTTTCTGGAAGGTGAGAGGCGTTTAGCACTTTTTTCCTTCTCCACCTGGGCCAAATGGCCATCTTTTTTTTTTTTTTTTTTTTTTTTTTTTTAATTTTTCCCCTCCCTCTAACATTCCCTTCTTGTTTTGGCTTGGGCCATGTTGTTTTTCTATTACTGCTTTTTAAACTCTAAGAATATAGGTGGCAGTTCTGAGCTCTGCTGCCCTGGTGTTGGCCTTGGTCTGTCGTGCCCCCTTGGGCCTCTGGGTCTGGTGTATCACAGGGACCAAGTCAGGTTAGGTCAGGACAGCAGGGCCTCATCCCCAAATCTGGCTGTGTCGCATCTGGCAGAGCTCCAGTTTTTTTTAAACTGACTCCTTCTGGCCCCTGAGCTGTGAGACAAGAATGGGCTTCACCTGAGAAGTTTCTTTTCTTTTTTTTTTTGAGGGGGGGGGGAGGGTCCTCTCGCTTTCTGTATATGCTTATAGAAACTATTTCAGAACATGTGGAGCAGGGGTGTCAAGGAAGAAAAAAACCATGATTTTGGTGGAGATGTTCATGATCCCAGAGTATTTTCATGGTGGTTTCCCAAACAACACTGGTAATAACTCGGAGTTCACTTAATCCTCCTGGTATTTTAATGTTGTACTCAGGGAGAGATTTTTGTTTTTTAAGAGGCATAGCTTCCACCCTTCCCACTTCTCCCTCTCCCAAGCAACTAGGTTATACAAACGCTTGTTAAGCCAAGAGTGGTTGAGGCCAGAAGCCTCCTGCTTGTTTTTGTTGAGTTTATGAGAGATGTGAGCATATAGTGTTTTTAGGTAAATGATGTGGAATGCAAATTGTTTTTAAGAATACTGCAGGTATTTCTGAAGAAGGAAGTAGTGTGAAAATACATTTCATTATAAATGTCACCTCTCCAATTCTCAAGCTGAATTTAACTAATATATAAAGTCTTTGGTGCTTATTGTATTGAATTCATTCCCCAAGCATAATCATTTTTTATATGAAATATAACATATGTTTTTGCTTTTTAAAAAACCCCAACAAATGCTATTGGGTACAGAAGACCCTTTTGCCCTTTCAATGAGATCATTTAAATAACTTTTAACAGTTTCTATAATCTGCATTATTTGATCTCTCTGTGTGAGAAGTATGTCTTTCTGAAAGAAAGATAAGTTGGTTGAAATCCCAAAGGTTGGTTATGTAGTCTCGAAAAGAAAGGAGTAATGAAAGCAGAAACTTGATAGAACCTGCCTTCTTATGTCTCCCATTTCTAAGACTAGGATAAACCCTGCTTTCTCTTTGTAGTAATTGCTGTCTAAGGGAGCTTTCTGTGTACACATGAAATCATAGTGACCTCAAAGGCCACATGTTAGGAGGAGTCTGTGGGTGTTAACATGGCAACCTTATCCTGTTAGTGATGAGCTTCATAGTTCATAATTTGGAATCAAAATTGCAGTAAAATAAATACTTTAATGGTGGCAGCCCTGTTGCTCATCATTCTCTCAGACTCTGCCTAGACCTTGCTTCCTTATTCCTGTCCTTTTTGTTTAAACTTATCATTTTTTTTCTTCCTAAAATGTTCCCTTACTTTGAAGAGTGCCCCCAAACTTACAATCTGTCAATATGTGTTATTTTACCGTAAAGGTCAAATAAATGCTTTATTTTCTACATGTCTCCTTTCTATTATATTATCCTTTGGCATTAAAAACATTTTTATTATACAATTTTTGCTATTATTTGAGATTTTGAGGAGTAATGGACCCCTTTGAGAAAGTTGTACAGCCTATCCCTGGAAAAATGTAGTTACATAAGACATTTACATTTGGTTTGCATATGATTTCAGGGGCTCATAGATGCTCTAAATCCCATCATGTACTCCTAGTTAATACCCTAAATTTAAAAAAAAAAAATGCTTAGAGTAAAAGTAGGAATATGGCCTCAGAGCTATAGGGAAAAAACAAGTTCAGATTAATTGAAAGGTTGATGAATGCTGAAGTTTTAAGTATGTTTTGTAAGCAGAGAAGGAAAATGTTTGTGAAGGGATGGGAAACTTTAAGCAGGAAATGGAAATCAGAGTTAGGAACACTGAGAAGGGACATTTAGGGGAAAGAAGGAGGTAAACATGCGCCTACTCAAAGGCAAAATTATAGAGAATTTGGGAGAATCTAGAACCCTAGCCCAATCACACATTATATTAACAAAAGAGATCTGTAGTTCACTGAGTTTGGAAACTACTCAACACACTATCACCCTTTAAGATGCCTAACAGGAGGTTGAAGTCCCTGATAAGTCCTGCAGTAACGAAACCTGTTTTATCTTGTTTGACCTAGCAAGAGTACGCTGGGCTCCATAACAACACATAACAGAATCAAAGTACTCCTTTGCTCTGCACTGCTAGCTTCAATTTAGCTGAGCACACTTTGGGAAGTGCTGAACTAAATAACTAGTTCTTTCTAACTTTTTAGAGTCTGAGGTATGGATATCCCAAACCACAGTAAGCAGAGAAAATCCTGAAGGATGAGAGAGCAAACTTCATTCTGGAGGTGGCAGCAGAGAAGTGAGAACATAACTAGGTCATGCAGTTGTGTCTTCATTTGTTCCAAAGGAGAAGTGCTGGAATATGGGTGATGTGATGCTGCTGTCGAGAGACATACAGCTAAGAGTTTGTTACATTCTTACCATTTACCATGGCTGGATGAGAGAGATCCAGTCCTGGGAGTGTCCAGTTGAGCCATTAAAAACAAGGTTCCCCTGGAGATTTATTCTTCAGTTCCTCTGTTTGCATTAAATACAGAAGCCCACCAGGCTGAGAGTAGCTAATACAGGCTTAGGCATAAAAAATTGCTTGTGATTTTGAATGTGGAAGGCATTTTTCTTTTCAGCTGTGAGGATGCTCATTTAAGAGAAATTGCTTTCTTATTAAATGAAATGATTGTGATGTTTTTAATTGGATCAGGAGATCTACATGCTGCCTTGTGGTATTCATATCTATACTGGGTAATGACTGTGTGAAATAAGGGATTCTGTGGCCTAAATTGAAGCTAGCAGTACAGGGCAAAGGAGTACTTTGATTCTGTTATGTGTTGTTATCGAGCCCAGTGTTCTCTTGGTTAAATATAACCCATGCTTTAATATGTTTCAAGGATTTTTTTTTAAACACAGATATTCTGAAGTATGAATAGGATTTTGGGGCTCATGCTATACCATATTTGGGTGAGTCCCTTTACAACATGTGCAGTAGCCAGAGCTATTTCAGGAACACACCTCATGTTTTCTCTAATTTTTAATAAGGACTTAGGTTTGCTTGACTGTTGGATGTATCACAGAGTCCATCACATGCCCCCTACTACAGTCCTGAAGCAGCACTAAAATTAGAATTCATGCTTTGATTTTTTTTTTTTTTAAAAATAGTGATGCTTCTTTCTTTGCTGAAACTATAGTCACCATATTTGTTAAATAATCTCTTCTAAACCCTTAAATTCTAGGCTAAAATTTGCAAATCTTCAAACTAAAACAAGCAAGAAAAAAATAATAAAAATATAAACATAATTCCTCTCTCAAGAGGAGTTTGGAGGTTCCCATTTACTTGGTAGGTCATGTGTTTTCCGTTAAGGATCAGCTCCCAGGCAGTTTATAATATACAATATTCTTTCATCTTTACCTTCTTTCTCTTGATCCTCCTTTCTTCTGTCTTTCCCAGTTTAGGGAGGGAAAACCCCCCATGCATCTCTTAGTCTAAAGCAGCTTTTTTTGTCCTGAAATTGTTTCTTCAGTAGCTTCTTCATCTTCACTTGAGTCACCTCAGCCCCAGAGGAGAAATAGATTGGCTGATTTCTGCTGACTTGTAGCCACCCAGCTCTGCTGATATGGGTGTTTGTGGGGTGGGGATGACAGGGGATTACCAAGCAGTTGCTGAGTGATAAACTGAACTGAGGCAACCACAAACAGGACATGGAAAAAGAGCCAGTAGGACATACTACCCCATTGCTCTGAACCATCCATCTGTGCAAGCACCTCCTGGGCAGTGGGGATAAATCTAGAGCTCTCTCTTGAGCAAAGTTGTTAAGTACAACATGAGCCAGAAGCATAATGCCAAAGGTTTGGGGCTGCCCAGATTTGGTAGTCGGGGTGGGGAGGGAGGTGTATTACATATTTTATGGTGATTGACTTACTGGAAATTCACCATCATGGAAAAAGAAATTCAGGGAAAGAATTCTAAATACATTCTGAGAAGGCTCCCATTCATGGAATTTGTTTGGCAGACAAATATGGCTTCCAGGAATGCCAACCAGATTTATATAGCAAGATGCGTGCTGTCCATAGTCCCTTTTCCTGTTACTGCAACCTGGTGGTGGTTGGAGACTTACGACTTAAAGCAGGGGCCCTCTTTCTGTGCCTGACCCTCCACTGTCTTCACTCTTGGCTTCTTATAATGGGCAAGAGGGAGTTTCTGTCTCTCATCTGTGCATGTTCTTCCTCTCTCCCCTTTCTTTTTAGGTGTAATTAGTAAGAAGATTTTCTCTCATATAACAGTTATTATATGAGAAACTTGAGATGTAAACTGGGTGCTTGGAAAATGGGATGAGATCTGTTTGCTTATTCCTAGACCAGAATAGCTGCGAGTACAAGTTGTTTTTTATTCCCTGTCCTCCATCCTCCTTGTACCTTGTTATTATTCCAGTTAATAAGTAAATGACCCTTCTGAATTGAAACAGGTTCAGGAATGTCCTTTAAAGACATAACCTTTTTTAATGGGGATTTTCTTTTAAGACAGGGCAATTTTATATAAAAGAGAAAGATATAATTTTGCTAGGTAATAACTGTTGCTTATTGTAGGACCAAAAAATATTAATTTTGTACGTTTGTAGGCTCTCATCTTTGTCTAGAATAGCATGTGTGTGTGTGTGTCACAAATGTAGTTCATGGATTTAATGTTTTGAATACAATTATTTCTTTTTATTTGAATAGTGTTCAGTATTTGATTTAGAAAGCAGCATTGTTCATTATTGGCTTTTTATAATCCTTCTCCTAATGACCTTTCACACAATATGTGCCTTGCCCTGGAACTTGATGAGAATCTCAAACCATCCTCATTTTTCTGGGTTCTCATATCTAGCTGTTCTAAATGGGTGTTTTCTGCTGGCTTTTCCTGCAAATCACTGCTTTGTGCTTCTATTTTATCTAGTTTGGTAACTTTTATTGCGTTCTTCATTTCAGTTAATGTAGTCATTATCTCTCTCTGGTCCTTTATAATGGTTTGTAAGTCTTCTTTAGTGCTTGCTAGCTCTCTGTTGAAATTATCATTCAGTTCCTTAAGCATTTTTATAATCGTTGCTTTGGGCTCTGTTTTTGATGGGTCATCTGTCCCCATCTCTTTAATTCTCTGGTTTCTCATATTTGCAGCCTCTCTGGACCTTACTAGATACAGTTGGTGTTCACTGCTGATACAGGGCAGGCAGAGGTCTGTGGGGGAGGAGCATTTTCTTCCAGTGGCTCTGGGAGTCCTGCAGGGAGTTTGGGTGTGATTGCGCCTTTCTGTTGTCAGCTTGCCCCATGTGCGGACTCTGCCCTGAGCCTTGGAGTCAGTCTTGGATGCTGGTTTTTCAAACCATCCTGCTTGTGGGCTGAGAGATGCGCACATGCAGCCCCCTCTCACCTTCCCAGCAGGAGTGTTGGCACTGTGGCTCTTCACTGCCCAGTCTACTCCCCCTTCTTTGGGAACCAGAGTGAAGTCTGGTCACTGTAGTTTGTGGACTGATCTGCACCTTCTGGGGCCAAAGTGAGGTGGGTGCAGTATCTCAGCCCTTGCTTGTGGGTCCCCTTTCCTCTGTCCCGTGCACCAGTCTAGAGTGTTCTCCTGCCGCCTTCCCCCTCCCTCCCCCAGGGGTAGAGTTTCAAGCTGGGACCCCCACACCTTAGCTGGATCTCCGCTCTTTCCTTCTATTTCTCCTTTGTTTAACCCTCTGCCCACCTGCAAGTACCTTAATGCCATGAGTGAGTTTCTTATCTGTGATTGGCGTTGCATAGAGGGTCCTTGGTTGAGGTATAGATGTTTTCTTATTTGTACTCTCCAGAGGAGTTTTTAAGAGATCCCTCTGATGCTGCCATTTTGTTGCATCTTGTGACTCACTTTTTTTATAAAGGCTGATTAATATAAACAATGTAGGTGACAGTCTGTGTATGTGTTATACAGTACAGTAACCCATTTGAGAGATGAAAGTTAAGTATGGTCTTTTAATGGAATTGTTAAGAGTAGGCAGAGTGGTCGGATGCTTTTTTCCCTCTTGCTTATGCTGAAGTGTTTTAGTGTTTCTGTGTGGCTAAACAGTGATTTTGGAGCAGTAAGATAGAGTTAAAAATATATATACACCAAAACGTGGAAATTTTACTTAATTGTGTTTTCCTAGATAAATGAAATCTGGCTTGAAAAATACTTTCTGGTAGAATATGGTAAACTGACATTCCTTCAAATGTGAGGTAGTTTTTCTCTTTTCAAGATTGGTAGTTGTTTTCTTCTTTATCTCTGATACAATGTTTAAGATGAATCAGGCTGATTTCAGTAAAAATTGTTTTATTCTTAGCATGGCAGATCAATATATAGAAGGTTGGATGATTTTAGAAGAGATTGTGCTAATTTGTTTGGTGCTAAATTTTGTTCTGTGACAAAGAAGGATGTAATTCTTACAAATAAATGGATGAAGGAGGCTAGAAGAATCTGGCATTTCTCCTTTTAAAGTTGTAAGACATTCTTATTCATTCAGCCATTTAAATACCTTTTAAGTTTGTAGCTGAAGACTAATGAGAAATGTAATGAGATGATTGCATCATACATGAAAACGTTTCACTTTCTCATGAATAATAAAGTATTTTCTTTTCTTGTCCTTTTTTCCTGATTTATCATGTTTCTTAAAACATTGATGATCTTAACATTAAGTAGCTAGAACATTAAAAAGCATTTTGGCATGGGAAAGAAAGTACTTGTATAGTATTAAACATCAAGTTGGTCATTTTTATCTCCAGTATTATATACGAAGTCTGACAATTAAGTTCATGAGCTTGCCACCATGCACTTACATTGGCAGCACTGTACAAACAACTTGGTAAGGTTTCATACCCTTGGTATGTCTGTGTCTCACAGCTGTGTTCATGTCAACGTGTGGAGGTGTCTTGCTGAGTGGTGTTCATTATTCGTGTTTTTGTGTGCTGTTGTGAGAATGTCAGAGCTTGAATTAGAACAACAAACAAACATTAAATTTCTTGTTAAACTTGGCAAGCATGGAAAGTGAAATCAGGAACATGTTAGTCTGTGTTTATGGGGATAATGCCATGAAGGAAACAACAGTGTACAAATGGATTAAATGTTTTTCTGAGGGAAGAGAAAGCGTCACTGATGAAGAGAGATCAGGGCAGCCAGTAACAAGCAGAACTGATGAAAGCATTGCACAAATTCATTGAATTGTGCATCAAAATTGTCAGCTGACTGTGAGAAGCATAGCAGACCAAGTAAACATCAATAGAGAAGCAGTTAGGAAAATCTTAACTGAAAATGTTGGCATGAGAAAGTTGTGTACAAAAATGGTCCCGAAGGAGCTCATGAATGAACAAAAGCAAGGAGTGTTGAAGTTTGCCAAGATGTTTTGGAGAGGCAAGACGATGTTTTGGGCCATGTTATCACTGGTGATGAAACATGGGTGTACCAATACCACCCTGAAACAAAGCATCCGCGTGCACAATGGAAGTCAGCCACTTCACCACCAGATTAAGGCAGTCCAAATCAAGAGTTGAAATGATGTTGCTAATCTTTTTTGATATCAGAGGGATTGTTCATTATGAATTTGTACCAACTGGACAAACAGTCAGCCAAGTTTACTATTTGGAAGTGCTGAAAAGGCTGCATGAAAAAGTTAGATGAAAATAACCTAAACTTTTCACCAACTCATGGCTCTTGCATCACAACAATATACCAGCTCACACGGCACTGTCTATGAGGGAGTTTTTAGCCAGCACATAAGTAACTGTATTGGAACACCCTCCCTACTCACCTGATCTGGCCCCCAATGACTTTTTTCTTTACCTGAAATAAAGGAAATATTGAAAGGAAGACATTTTGATGACATTCAGGACATCAAGGGTCATAATGATGACAGCTCTGATGGTCATTCCAGAAAAAGAGTTCCAAAATTGTTGAAGGGTGGACTAGGTGCTGGTGTTGGTGCATAGATTCCCAAGGGGAGTACTTCGAATATGACTGTAGTGATATTCAGCAATGAGGTATGTAGTACTTTTTCTAGGATGAGTTTGGGAACTTAATTGTCAGACCTCGTATAACCTGATTTTAGTATAAAGAGAATGCAGGAAGGGAACTCTGCTCAATGAGAGTGAGAGGGGTGACCACTGGGAGTGTTTTGGATAGAGCGTTTTTTGAGCTTAGCCTTAGCCAAAGTAAGTGTGTATCATAATTTTCCTTCAGGGCAGTAGAAGAGCCCTGGAATCTGTCAACTTTATTGAAGCTCGGAGTTCTATTTTTGAAACAAAAATTTGTCTACATGGTATGTTATATACAATCTTTTTTTTAATTATTTATTTAAAAGGAAGTATTTTTGTAATGTTCATTGAAATAACTACGGGTCTGAGAACCCTGGAAGAATCTTTGACTACAAAATTGGCTAGCAATGTTGACTTAAGCTACTGTGAAAGACTATGGTGTTATGGACGAAAAAATGAAAGCAGCAGCATCACACCCTCAGACTACATTGACTAAAACAGTGATGTTTGATTTTAATCTGAGCAGTTTCAGGATACAAGTCAGCATTGTGCAAAATTAGGTTTATTGAGGCGTTCAGAAGGTACTAGAGGAGATAAAATTTTATATTTAAAAAAACTTAATATTTTAAATAAGCAAGATTTGCAGGAAAGATTTGCTCATGCAAGTGAAGAGTTATGGTGGATGTGGTAATAAGTAATAGAAACTGAAAGACAACAATGTATTGATAAATAACTGAGGTGCAAATTTAAAATTCCTTTGTTCTTTTCAATGGCACGTGAAGTTTTTGTGTATTACTATGCTTTTGTAGCCTGTGGAAGGACTTCCCAACACATTTTGTGTTCTTGGATTTGGACAGCATTTAAGAGAGATTCCTTTGCCTGCAGTGAGTAAATACATAGTCCTATTGAAGTGTGGAGGCTTCATATGACTTAATAGTATATAATACTATGTTTGACATTGACCTGTTTGTGAACAAGGAATATTCAGTTCACACTCATTGTTCATTATTATGCTTGAACAACAAACAATTGTTACAGTTTTAGGGTCTCTGCTAGAATTGAATTCAGCCAAAGAAAATAGCCAGCCTGGATGTTTCAGGTCCCCTTGAGTTTTGGAGGGTTGGTTTTTGTTTGTTTGGTTTGTGCCCATATTGAATATCTGGAAAATTGTCATAGCTCTGGTTTATCCCTATGGAAATGCCTCATGTGCCACATCTGAATGTCTTAAGTGGGCTGTGACTTAATCCCATTTTGTTGTGACATGGCTCACCTGTGGATTCATGATGGGTATTTAAAGCCAAATGCTTCTGTTTTGCGGATTCTTTTATACTGTTCCATAGGGGCATGGCCTCTTGGTTTTACTAATATTTATTAGTAAACCCAAAATCTGTTTCCTTTTCTAAGAAATAAGTAACTTTCAAGGTGTGGAAAATTACTTATTTCTTAGAAAAGGAAACAGATGTTTAGATAAAATTAAAAGCTTGCCTTAAAACTGGTACTTATAGTTAATAAAGGGGTGGGATTTCAGATCAAATTATCTGAATTTCACCCTTGATTCAAAGATGATTGGCATTACCCCAGAGACAGACTTATTTGTTTTTGTTTTGTTTTAATATAGAGAATATCAGGGTGTTTCCTGTCTCGGTTACCTGCTTAGATAAATGAGAGACTAGGCCAGGATGACTCAGAGGGGTGATATATGTAGCATAAGGTTGAGGTAGGACAGCAAGTTAGAAGATAATTAGGTTGAAGGAGAAGTCACAAGATGTAAGTATTTTGTAAAATGTGGTACTTTCACATCACTCAAAAAAATCAGAAAAAAAAAGTTTTATCTTGTAATTTGAGCATGTGATACTTGCTAATTAATTGCTTTGCAAATTGTCATTGGTGAAATGTTTTAGATTTTTTAATGTAATACAAGTAAATTGAGACACTTTGTGCCACAAAGCAGCTCTTATCTGAAACAAAACAATTATAAATTGAAAAGAAGTGGGGCCCAATCAGAAAACACCTCATTTAGTATTGAGGGTTTGAAGATTTAGTATTGAGGGAATTCTGTGTGATTTGATAGAAGCCTGATCAGAGCCTCTTCCTGGGTTGTCAATAGTGTTCTTCTCAGTTGATGACTAATTACTGCTCTTGCCTATAACTCCGCACACTCTGAAGATGAGGAATTCTTTTTGAAGCTAATTCCACAGCACATCACCTCTTTTGTTTATCACCACTGACTGTACCCAGGCTTCTCTTCCCGAGCGCAGTTCATTGGCATGGCTGTCTGGTAGGGTGGTGTTTTCTGCATAGTAATCAGGCCTCTGCAATTGTGACATTCCTTCCCCTCACCCTAAACTCTTTGAGTTCTTGACAAACAGTGGCAATGGCACTGGTTGAACAAAAATCAAAAGGAGAAAAAGAAAAGAAAGTCTTCATAAATTTGGTGTGTCTGTACAGTTCTGCCACTCTGATTATGGAAAATGCATTAACAAGTGTCATCTTCTTCCCAGGGAGGAGCCTTATCAACAGGCAAGTTTAGGAAGCCAGAAAGCCAATAGACTTTTCCTGGTGCTTTTAGCAGCCTGTCCTACTTTTACTGAGGGCTTGGTGATCAGTCTGCATGTTTTGAATGGCTAAAATGTATATGTTGATCACCTTTAGTACATTGCTAGTTTGCACAACTGTTTAAAAGCTGGCTATGTATTTGGCTTCTGTTGTGTGTGATTTTCATTTTTGTTAACTACTGTGACACATGGGGTAGAGGTGACAGTCCCATAAAGATAGCTCAACAGGGGTACTTTGAAGAAAGCAATGCTAGTTCAGCTAGCAAGTGTCCATGTTTGATTTTTGTTTTGTTATTTCTAAAAAAACAAATGAACCCCTAGAACATTGGTTCCCAAGTGGTGGTTCAGGTACTCCCATGGATACATGCTGGGCAGTTCAGGGGTACGTGAAAAATAATCAGTAATGGTGAAATAACAAGTAAGGTAAAAAATACAAAACATTAGTTATGGAACAAGAAATGTTAAGTTTGAATCACAGTTAATGGAGACACTTCAAAATTAGATCACATAAGCGAATGATGATTGGTGAGAGCATGGCTATGAACCCTTCTCCCAAACCACTCTTCTGCCAGTCATTATGCATAGTTTCAGAATAATCTATTTATGCCAGTTCTAGAACTTCCCCAAACATTAATATATTCATAACCAGACTGTTTGATCAGTTTAGTTATTGATTGAGTAAACTAAGTGAGTTGTCTTTAATCATGATTCTTTTCAAGTAGTTTTTTTCATTTACTGTTTGTTTCAGTTATTATTGTCAGTGATTTTTAAGCACGTCAGTTATGGATCAGTTGTTGAAAACAGGAACAGTTAAAAGACCAAAACTTGGTGTGGATTATAACCTGTTGCCAAATTCTTCAACACGTGTCCGCAGCTACAAGTACACCCACACCAGGAGATAGTAAAATGGTGTATGCCTCTGATACTATACAAAAGAAAAGGAAATACTCTTAAGAGTATATTAAATAGGAGTTTTCACTTGTAAGGGATGATGACTGTCTTAAGCCTTTGTTGTATGTGGGGAAATACTATCAAACAGTTGCATGGAACCCTCTCTACTAATGGGACATTTAGAAACTAAACATCTTATGTATAAAAGCAAAAAAGTACATTATTTTGGGCATTTAGAAAAGCATCCAACTGTTACTTAATGTATGATGTCAAGAAAGGAAGACAATGTAGTTGAGGCTTCATAGCGTATTGCTTATCACATTGCTAAATGTGGTTAAAACCAAACCATAGCTGAAGATTTAGTATTTTCCTTGTATTAAGGATTCTGTTTTTTGTATGTTTGGGGAAGAACATGTCTGCAAGGGCAATACTATCTCTTTTTCAAACAATACAGTGTCTTGACAAATTCAGGAAATGTCTAATGATGTTGAAGCTGTAGTAGTAGACAGAATTAAAAAAAGTAAATTCTTTTCCATCCAGGTCAATGAAAGTATAGATGTTGCTGATTTATCTATTTTACTCGTCATCATGAGGTACTTGGTAGGAAATGAAATTGAGGAAGACCTGTTGCTTTGTTACCCATTGACCACATATAAAGATATTTTTAATGCAATCAATGGTTATTTCATTGAAAAGGACTTTAGTTGGTTGTATTGTTGTGGTGTGTGCACTGATGGAGGCAAGCCTACATCAGGTTGTTATATAGGCCTATGAAGCCAAATTAAAGAAGTTGCTCCCAGTGAACCATGGAGTCACTGCTGCATTCATGGACAAAGTCTTGCATTCAAGACTCTTCCTAGTGAACTGAAAGATGTTCTTAATGAGGCTGTAAAAGTTATAAATTTTATTAAGTCACAACCACGAAACTCCAGATTGTTTAAAGTGCTGTGTGAAGAAATGAACAGTATTCACAGCACGTTACTTTTGCAACAGAGGTAAGGTGTATATCTACCTCGTGGCAAAGTACTTACAGAGATATTTGAACTTAGACATAAAGTCCAGGTATTTTTTGAATATCATCATGTCCCTCTTTCTCCAAAGTTTCAGCGCAGTGATTGGCTTCAGAGTCTTGTATATTTATCAGATATTTTTCCAAAAATGAACTCAGCTTGGGACTTAAAAACAGCTCAATCAATAGATTGATTCAAAGTAACCAACAAAATTGAGTCAATGATTAAAAAACTGGACTTTTGGAAAACATGTATTCAAAGAAGTCAGTCTGAAGTTTTTGAAACTCTGCACAACTTCTTATCTGAGAATGACTTGCACCTATCCCAAAACTTGTAAGTCACTTGGAAGATCTTCAAGTATCCTTTTATAAGTACTTCCCTCAGCACAGAAAAGAAAACAACTGGATTGCAAATCCCTTCAATGAAGAATTCTTCCAAGAAGCTAAACTATTAATCAGTTTTAAAAAGAGCAGTTAATCAAACTTGCAACTGACTCTTCTTTAAATTCTGATTTTAAAAGAAAGCATTTTACTACCAGGTGGATGTCAGTGAGGAATATGAAAAGCTCAATGAGAAGGCACTCAGATATTTCTTGCCATTTATTAATCCTAAACTAGTGGAGAGAGATTTTTCTTCTTACACCTTCATTAAAAAATAAGTACAACAAGGTTAATGCAAGTCCAGATTTAAGACTGATCTTGCTTCTTTTGAGCCTGATTTCAAGAAACAAAGTGCATCAAAGCAAGCTCAAAAATCTCACTAGCAGTGTTTCAATCAGCTAGTAATGTACATTACAATTATTACAGACTTTTCAGATAACACAAATAAATATGATGATTACTAATAAGAGTTTGTTAAATACTTGATCATCACCATCAACATTTAACTGCACTATGAATATTGTAAAATTAAATCTGGTTTGTACTTTTAGTATAGTAATTTTTCTTTCCTAACTTACACTATTTTACATTAAGATAGGCACTGAACAAAAGTGTCAGTATTTAAAAACAGCTGTTTTAAAAATGGGTATAATTTATAGAAATGGGTCTGAAATGGGTACACGAGTGGAAAAAGGTTGGGAACCACTGCCCTAGGATAGTAGAATATTTAAGAGCAGGGTGTTGTCATTGGTTCTCAGACTCATGGAATTTAGAACTGGACTTTTTAATTATTAACTTGTATGTTTTGTCTTCATATCCAAAAGGGCATGCTTAGGTGATAAAAGTTTTTTTTTTTTTTTTTTATCAGTAAATGAAATACTATAGAACAGTAATATTTTCTCTACTCTCTTCTTTAGAAACTTGCTTCACTAGTTCTGTGTTTCCTAGTCCTGGTTAGGTTACATGTCTTGAAAGCGGGATTATAAAATGCGGTTGTTTCTAATCCTATTTGTCCTGCCATATTCACATGCCCAGGTGATTGTGGATAAATTCTGTGGGGTCTCCAAGGCCCAGGGAAGTTTTCATATTCTTATTTTTCTGCCATCCAGACACATAATAAGATAGAACCATCCTTTAGGGGGTCACAAATTAAATTCTGTGGATGTCTTACTCAGATGCTAAGGAAGAAATGTATCCATTGCTCCAAAAATATTTATTGATGCCTACTATGTGCCAGGCACTGACGTGCATATTCTTTAATGGTGGAATATCCTGCAAGAACTAACCTTGGTTATTACCAGTTTCTCAGTTCAGCACAGTAACATTTTGAGAGGTGATGGCAAGTCTGACCTTAAGTCCTGTCCTGTCTTCTGCCATTTTCCAAGGACTTTGGGATCATAGAAGGTCAGAGTTGAAAGATATGTAGAAATTCTGTCCACTCTCTTCATTTTATTCATCAACAATAATGTAGAACTTCATATGCATACTCCAGTCCCATCTTGGGATCACCTGAAGTTTCTTTGTTTTAAACCTAATGTCTGTTTTATACTCAGAATCATTGTTAGAATGTTTGAGTTGAACGAAATCTCTAGTCAGTCCCTAGGAAAACTGATGCATGGACACTCCCACTTAAAGATGATTGAGAATTGGCTGTCACAGACCTATTTTCTGGTATTACAAGTAGTTCTGCCAAAGAAGCTTATTCTAACTGGGAATTAATCTTTTTCCCCTAGAGGGAAATAGAACATAGACTAAATTAGAGACACAATACAAACAAAGTGTAAGGATACTCAAAGAACTTTTCAGAACTTGGGTAAAAAAAAACACATACACCAAAATCCAACCCTTTTCTGATGCTACTGCAGTTTCTCTATCAAAAACAAAATCCAGAAACAAAAATACCTGACAGAAATCAGGAAACCAAATATCCTACCTGCTAGCCAACACTATGGGTTCTGAACAGAGTGTACCATTTAGGATCCCTTTTAGCTGGCTTTGGGTTTATTTGAAAAGCACTCCAGTGTGTTTATAAGTGGAAAACAATTTAAAAGCTCTTTTTTTGACCTTGATACTTTTATAGAGTTTAGCATTTCTAATAGTCAGTTCTTCAAAAAGTTTGAAGAGAAATGTACTATTTTCAGAGTCGGGGGGAACCTTAAACTTTTCTTTTTCTTTACCCCTACCCTCCCAGGGTCAGAAAACTGGTCCTAAATTCTCTAGGCAGATTTGTCTGAACCTCAGGATAGCTGCTTAAGCAGTTAATGCTCTGCATTATTAGAGCACGTTTCCTTTTGTTAGCACCGTGGTAGCCCAATTGCTTCTACCAGCTGCAAAGGTTTCTTAGCCAGACCTCAAGATTTTGCCTTAATCCAAATGGACAATTACCAGAGGACATGATGCAGAAGAGGTTATTGGAGGTTAGTTCTTAAATGTCTTTAAGATCAGCCTACTGTAAATCACATTCAGTAAAGCGATGGTTTATAACTGGTAAGCTGAGTAAATGGATTATCTCTAAGCCTTACTATGTTTAGCCTTTCTCCCAGTATGAATGGTGAATTGTCATGTCCTGTAATTTCCAAAAGGTTTTGTTTCAGTGAGTGCTTAAAGACAAGACAGATCCCAGGAGTTGTTCTTAGGATAAGGCTGTGGGCAGGAATAGTGCTGGGGATAATGTCTGGTGTTCATGGAAAGGCACATGGAAAGACACAAGGGTCTCACCTACCCTGGTGCTGATAGGCCTAGGTTCTGGTTTAGATTTAGTTGCTTCAGAGCTGAGTGTCTTTGGGCAAAGTTGTAAAGCTCTGGGTCTTAATCTTTTTAGTTTTAAAATGAGCTGAAATACTATCTGTCCTTTGTACCAAGGTGGAAGTGAATATATGGTATTGAGATTGGAGGTGGTATTGTTTAAGAAAGGAGGCAGAAAGCTACACACCAGATAGGCAGGTAAATTTGTTTCTTACTGTATCTCTCTTTATACTTTGCTATGGATCACCTTTAGGAGTAAGTATTTGTGTTTTGGGGTCAGCCACATGGGCTAACAAAGTGACCTCTTGAATTGGAAGGCAGTGATGTTCTCATCTGTCTCATTCTTCATGCCACACCCCTTTAGAGGTACATATCTTTGCAGATCCTTCAGTTGTAGTTTAGAGCCTGGCAACACACCATACGTACATGCTGATAATATTCCTGGAGAAGAATTTAGCTGTTGCCCACAGGGCTGCTTCCTGCCTAGGCTAGAGTCCTTTTGTTAAACTCAGGAGATGTGCATGTTGAATTAGAAAACACGTTTTTTTCTTTTATAGAATTTTATATAAACAAAGTCATACTGTATGTGGCCTTTTGTGTTATCTCCTTTCACTTAGTATAGTGCATTTGAAATTCATCTGTGTCTTACTTTTATCAGTGCTTCATTTATTTTAATTGCTTCAAAGTACTCCATTGTATGAATATTTCATTATATAAATATAGCACAATAATTTATTGATTCATCAGTAGATGGACATTTGGATTGTTTCCAGTTTTTTACTATTATAAACAAAGCTGCTATGAATATTTACATTCAAGTCTTTGGGGATGTATTTTTGCATTTCTTTGGGGTAAATATCCAGGATTGCTGGGTCATATGTACAGTGTATGTGAACTTTGTAAAAGATTGCCAAATCACCAACTGCCAAATCAGCAATGTTTGCAGTGTCTAATTGTTCCCCATGCTCTCTAACATTTGTAATTGTCAATCATTTTACTTTTATCCAGTGTAGAGTATTCTGAGCGTGTAATGGTAGTTTTAATTTGAACTTGCTTAATTAATAATGTTAAGCATCTTTGTATGTGCTTATTTGTAGTTTGTATAATATGTCTTCTTCAGTCAAATGTCTGTTGAAATCTTTTGCCGTTTTTAAAAAACAGGAATTCTGTGTTTATTCTATTTAATTGTAATAGTTCTTTATGTATTCTAATACAAATCTTTCAGAGATAGATTTTGCAAAAACTTTTTTTTCCTGTCTGTGGCTAGCTTGTTCATTTTCTTAGCATCTTTTGAAGAACAAGTATTTAATTTTGTCCAGTTTTCTGCATATTTTGCCCTAAGAAATTTTTGTCTAATCCAACATGAAAATGATTTTTTCCCTATATTTTCTTCAGTAGGCTGCATAGTTTTAGTTCTTAATTTTAAGTCTCTTATCAATTTGGACTTAATTTTAGTATATTATTCATTTATCTATTGAATCACCTTGACATCTTAATATGTTCCTGGACTCTCTGTTCTGTTGATCTGTATATATTTCTTATACCAATATCATACTGTCTTTATTATGTAGCTTTTTAATAAATCTTGAAATCAGATGTGTGTATCTTAAATCTAGTTCCTTTTCAAAATCATTTGGACTCTTTTAAGTCCAGCCTTCCTTAATTTCTCTCAGCAATGTTTTGTATGTTTCAGAGTACTAGTGTTGTATGTCTTTTATAAGATTTATCCCTAAGTATTTCATATTTCATTGCAAATGATATTTTTAAAATTATAGTTTCTATTTTTTCACTTCTAGTATATAGAAATGCAATTGGTTTTTGTATACTAACCTTATCTTTTGCAGTTTTGCTGAGCTCACATACTAGTTCTAATATCTTTTTTGTGGATTTCTTAGAATTTTCTATTTTGATATTGTTTGTGAATAAAGAGAGCTTTATGTCTTCCTTCACACACACACACACACACACACACACACGCACCAAAAATATTTATATACACTTTAAGCTGTTTTATACATATATTACTTTTCAAAGTTGAATTATGGTAGCAATGTGTAGTATGACATTTGCTCAAAAGAAGGCATTAATCAAATAAGTGCTGGCGTCACCATGCGACAGGCAGGACAGTTAAAGAAAATGGCAGAAGCACAGTTGTGTGAGGAGCGTAAGACCATTTTGAAGTGGTATTTGAAATTCAAGAATGTTGTTTGAGTTCTCCTTGACTTCTACCTATGGGGAGCCCTAAAGGATGTGGTACCATAGAAAACTGGCTACACTGGCAGTACTTTGGGAAGAAATTGAAACAGCATGTGCAACCATACAAGTGGACACTTTGGTCAGTGTTGCTCAAGCAGTAGTTTGCTATAATCAGAAGTATCTAGACACTGATGGTAACTACTTTGAGCATCTCTTGTAATTGCAGAAGTGAAATGTAACTTGTATTTATCTTTTGTTGTCAGTATACATTGAGTATTACAATTTTAATACAGTTTTTTTCTTTCTTAAAATGTGTATACTTCTTTTTTGGCATTTGTGTGTGTGTGTGTGTGTGTGTGTGTGATTTATTTTTCTTGCTGTATTTCATTGGCCAGGACCTTTAGTACACCATTGAATAGAAGTGGTAAGAACAAGATTCTTGCCACATTCCCAGTCTTAAGGGAAAACATTCAATCTTTCACTATTAAGTATGATGTTAAGTGTAAGTTTTTGTATGTGTGCTTTACAGGTTGAGTAAGTTCCTTTTATTCCTAGTTTGTTGAGTGTTTTTATTTTCTTTTGATGGTCATTTATATGGTTTTATTTTCTAGCTTTTTATTATGGTGAACTGCATTGATTAATTTTCACTGTTAAACCAACCTTGCATTCCTGGGGTAAATTCCAATTGGTCACACAAAGATTTGTGTGTGTGTGTGTGTGTTGCTAGATTCAAGTTGCTTAAATTTTGTTAAGAATTTTTGTGTTTATTTTCATATGGGTATTGATCCTATGAGTTTCTTAAAATATCTTTATCTGATTTTGATATCAGAGTAGTGGTAATATTATAAAATAAATTGGAAATTGTTTTCTCTTCTACTTTCTGATAAAATTTGTGTTATCTCTTCCTTAAATTTTTGGTAAAATTCAGTATTGAATTATTCAGAGCTTGAAGTTTTCTTCATGAGATTTTTAACTATTAATTCAGTTTATTTAATAGATACAGTGGTATTACTGGCTTTTCTATTTTTTCTTGAATGGGTTTTGATAGTTTGTATCTTTGAAGAAATTTATCTGTTTCATCTGAGTTGCCAAATTTATGAGCATAAAGGTGTTTATAATATTCCTTTATTTTCCTTTTAATGATCTGTAGTGACTTAGTTTTTATTCTTGATGTTGCTAATTTGTCTTTTTTCTTCTTTATTCATTTGCCTAGAACCTTATGATAATGATCTTTTCAAAGAAACATTTAATATATTGATTTTTCTCAATTGCTTTTATGTTTTTAGTTCCATTAATTTCTGTTTATTATTTCTTTCTTCCTGTTTGTTCTGGGTTTAATTTGCTCTTTTTCTAGTAACTTAAGATGGAAGCTTAGATCATTTATTTGAGACCTTTCTTCTTTCCTGAGATAAACATTTAAGGCTATAAATTTCCTATTAACAGCTGCTTTAGCTACTTCCAACAATGTTTGTTTTTACATTCAATTTAAAAATACTTTCTAATTTACCTTCTGATTCCTTCTTTGACCTATTGTTTATTTAGAAATGGATTATTTAATTTCCAAGTATTTTGTGTTTTTTTCCAGATATCTGTTTACTTTTGTTTTCTGACTTAATCCTTTTATGGTCAGAGAACCTACTTTGTGTGCTTTCAATCCTTTAAAATTTATTGAGACTTGTTTTATGGCCTAGAATATGGTCTGTCTTGGTGAATGTTTTATGTGTACTTGAAAAGACTATTTGCTCTTTTGAGTAGTATGTTCTATAACTGCCAATTAGATCAAGTTGGTAACTTTCATTTTATGTTCTATCAATTACTGTGAAACAAATTTTGAAATATCCAGATTTACTTGTGAATTTGTCTATTTCTCTTTTTAGTTCGGTTGTTCATTAATTTTCAAATTCGATTACTGGCAGATAAACATTTAAGATGGTTATATCCTCTTGATGCATTGACTCCTTTGTTATTATGGAATGTCCATCTTCATCCTGGCAATATTCTCTGTTAAAATCTATGTTAGTAAAGGTGGTATTAATATAATGACTGCAGCTTTCTTTTGATTAGTGTTTATATGGTATGTCTTTTTCTCTCTTTATACTGGTAACCTATGTCTTTATATTTAGCCTATCTCTATCTATGTGGATGTACATAGCATATAGTTGGGTTTTGTCTTTGTTGTTGCTGCTGTTTGATCCAATCTGACAATCTCTGCCTTTTATTTGGACATTTGTTTTTTGTTTTTGTTTAGAAAAAAGACGATTTCACATAATGTAATTAGGATTTGTTTAGGTTTAAATCTACCAGCTTGTTACTTCGTTTCTCTTGGTCCTATATGTTCTTTGTGTCCTTTTCTCTTTTTCCCCATCTTCTTTTAAGTTGTTATTGTTTAAATGAATCCCTGTTATCTCTACTCTTGGCTTATTAGCTACACCTCTTGTTTATTTTATAATGATTGGTCTAGGGTTTCTACATCTTTAACTCTTTGTAACCAATCTTCAAATAATATACCACTTACATAGAGTGTAAGATAATTGAAATAATATACTGCCATTTTTTTTCCTATTCTCAATCTTATTTTACTTCTACATATGTTATAAACTCCACAGTATACTGGTTATTTTGCTTTAAATACTATCTTTTAAAAAGATTAAAAATGACAAAAATTCTTTATATATCCATATGTTATATATTGATTATTTTCAGCTCTTCATTCAGATGTCCATCTGTATCTTGCTAGATATAATGGTATTATCATCTAGTATCATTCTCTTTCTGCTTGATGAACTTCTCCTTTTAACATTTCTTACAGTGCATCCCTGCTAGAAGTGAACTCTCTCAGCTTTTGTTTGTCTTTTAAATCTTTATTTTTTCAGTTTTGAAAGACATTCATACTAAATACAGAATTCTAGGGTGATATCTTTTCCCTCTCCCTTATTAAGGCTAGTTCTCCATTGTCTTACATAATTTCTGAAAAGCAATTTGCTCTCATCCTCTTTTATTCCTTTTAACTGATGTCTTTTTTCTGACTGCTTTCAATTTTTTTTCTTTATTACTAGTTTTAATATGAATATAATATGCTTTTGTGTGGTTTTCTTTATATTTATTCTGTCTAGGATTTAAGTTTTCTTGGAGCTCTGGGATTGTAGTTTTTATCAAATTTCTATTTTATTATTTTTTATTTTTCAGTTATTTTTTTCTGTCTCCTTCCTATCTTCTCTTTTTGACCCCAATTACATGTATGTTAGACAACTTAATATTGTCTCCACAGATCACTTCAGTCTTTCCCTCTGTGCTTTATTTTGAATCATTTATGTTGTTGTGTCTTAAAGTTGACTGGTCTTCTGCAATGGCTAATCCCCTGTTAATCTCGTCCAGTATATTTTTTTTTATTTCAGATACTACTGGAAGTGTCACTGGATTTGTTTGTTTTGTATCTATCATTACTTTGCTTCCTTTTGCTTTACCTTCTTATTACATGAATATACTTATAATAACTTTTTAATAGTGTTATGGAGATATAATTCATTTTGGTATGTAATTGACCAATATAAAGTTTATAAATCACTGGTTTTTAGTATAGCAATAGAATATACAATAGTTGCACAATAGAATATTCTATTGTGCAACTATTGCCACAGTCTAATTGTAGAACATTTTTATCACCACACAAAGAAACTTTGTACCCATTAGCAATCACTCCCCATTCTTTCTCATTCCTCTCTACCCCAGGCAACCACTAATCTACTTTATGTTTCTACAGATTTGGTTATTTAGGACACTTCATATAAATGGAATCATACAATATGTGGTCTTTTGTGACTCTCTGCTTTCATTTAGCATGTTTTCAAGGTTCATCCTATTGTAGCATGTATCAGCACTTCATTACTTTTTATTGCTGAATAACATTCCATTATATGGATATACCACATTTTATTCATTTATCAATTGACGAACATTTATTTGGATTGTTTTTGCTTTTTGGCTATTATGAATTGCTGCTATGCACATTTGTATAAAAGTTTATGTATGGACATATATTTTCATTTCTCTTAGGTACATACAAGGGCTGTACAGAAAGTATCCAGCCATGTAATATGAAAAGTAGAGGCATTTATGGCTGGATTTTTTTCCCAGACAGCCCTCATATATTAAGTTCTTGAATAATATCATTCTTTATAAAGTTGATGGGTGTGCCTTAGGGCCTTAACTCTTGTTTATATCAATTAGTCTGTAGGAAAATTTGTTTTATGTATGTCTTTTTGCTTAAAGTCACAGAACCTTTTGATGACATATATTATATTTAGGAGGAATTGCTGGGTCATATTGTATCTCTCTGTTTAACCATTTGAGGAACTGTCAAATTGTTTTCCAAAGAAGTTACACCAGTATAATAACTTGTTTAATGCCCTTATCTGCTAATACCATCATCTCTTGTCATTTTGGAGTCTGTTTCTATTGATTAAATTTTCTTCTGGTTATGGGTCATAATTTTTTTCCTTTGCATGCCTGATAATTTTTGCATGGATACCAGGTATACATTGTTGGGTGCTGGATTTTGTTGTATTCCTTCAAGTAGTGCTAGATTTTGTTCTGGCATGCAGTTAAGTTACTGTGAGAATTAGTTACATCATTTTGAAGCTAACTTTTAGGCTTTGTTAGGGTGTTTCCAGAACACCCTAACAAGGTTTAGGAATGATTTAGCTTCAATACTGAGGTGATAACTTTTCTGAGGATTTCATCTCATGCCATGTGTGTTATCAATTATTTCCACTTTTGCTGGTGGAAATATGAACTAGTCCTAGTCCTATGTGAACTCTTAGACCAACTACTTTCTAGTGCTTATGGTAGTCTCCTCTTACACAGATTAAGAACTCAGCCTCAGACTCTAGGCAACCTCTGTGCTGCCTCTTCTTCCCAAGTGTGCTGCCCCTCCTCCTAGGAGTGGTGCCCTGTCATGGCCTCCCTGAATGCTGATCTACACCTCTTCAACTCATTGTGACTACTGTGTTCTGAGTCCCTCCTTCTCTGTGTCGTGACTTGGAAACTACCTCTTAGCAATAAGCTCAGGCAGTTATGGTACTAGCTATATTTGTTTCACTCTTCTCAGGAAGGAAGCCCTGTGCTGAGTATTGACCAGTGCCTGAAAACAATTGTTTCATGTATTCTGTCCAATTTTCTGTTACTCTGTATTAGGTGGAATCCATCATAAATGTGATGTCAGTGCCAAAGTCTCTTACTATATTAACTGTTTAAAGCTGAGCCTTTTATAATGAGGAGGGAAGAGGAATTTGTTTAACTGTGGACCAACGCACAAAGCATTCCATCTACATGCCACAGGCATGGTACCTTTCCTTTCTAATCTAGGGCATTTGTGATATAAAGAGAAGACACCTGAATTTTCATTATGCTAGTCATTGTTTGAAAAATTGCTCCTTTTAGTTACCTAAGTAATACTTATTAAATACCCACTGAGTATTTGGTGCTTTGCTAGGCATTACTTCTCCTTATTTCTACTTCTTAACAATTGGAGTTATGCCAAACAATGAAATAAAAATAATTTTTTGATTCTGGTTACCCGTTGAATTCTTGGATTTAATCTCCTAAGCTTTAACATTCAGAAACAAAGTGGAATATAGTATATTCTCAGCTACAAAGCTTATCTCATTTCCTCACTGGCCATTTGTGTCCAAGAATAACAAAAATTTATAGCCATATCTGTATTATTTAATTGCTTAAAATAATGAATGGGCTGAACCATGCTTGCCCCACTTTTGAAACAGTTCCTCCAATAGGCTGTTGCAGTAGGAAGCTAATACCTCTGATTAAGAATAAAGACGAGTCCTACATAAACATATGTTGTATTGTCTATCTGAAGTCATGAGGGTGTGATTACTGGTCCTTAAGAGTTTTAATTTGGCGTATCTTACTCCTAAATCTCACTTAAGCTTGGTTGCAAAGCCTGACAAATGAGTCTTCCATACATTCCAAGCTAAGACATGTCACTGCCCTCTTGCGGCCTCATTTCCTAAACTTGCCTCGGTTCTGTATGGGTTAAATTATGGGACCGAGTTTGCTAGGAGTCTTAGGGAATTTCCACAGATCATTCTTAGAGCAGAAGAGTTAAATAGCATTCCTTGCTTGAGAGCATGGTTCATTTCCTAAACCAATTCTAACAGTGTCTTCTGTTAGACTTTTACATTAATTAAATCCTTTATATTTGGGGGGTCAGAGAAACAAACCATGTTTGTATTTAGGAGTCCAGAAATACCCAGCATCAGTGACTGTTTTCCTATTTTAGAGGTCTTATATGGTTTCATGCTGTCTTTTGATTTGTTTTTATGTGTGAGCCATTTTTCCTTAACATATTTAGCAGTATATAATTTATTATTATTATTTTTTTGTCTGTCCTTTTCCTTAAATAGGAGGGAGACAGTTTTCCTTAGGAGGAGAACATGTGGTCAGTAGCTTCAGTTTATTCCATGTGGGATGTAGCTGTTTTCTCTAAAAACTAAAGTTGCTTGCTCTTTGCAGACAGGCCTCTATATTTCTCCCATAGTACTTTATACATGGAAGGGGCTGTGCATGTTTGAAGGCATCATGCTTTTGTGGTAGAGCTGGAATCATTTGAATTATGAACCCATGTTTCTGAGTCTGTGAATGAGAACACCAAGTTGTTACTTATCTTGGAAAGAACTAATAATTTGTTTGTAGTAAAAATTGTATTTTTCTATAGTGGCTGTTTTTGGCAGCTTATTATGAAAGGGGAGAAAAATTAATATTATTGTTTTTACTTGATAAATATTGTTTTATTTGATATGAGGCCTATCTGGTGTCTTTGTCGAGTAGTGTTTTATTACTGATACTCAGCAAATGATTCTCTCAGTGCCTGTGACCTCTCACAATATCCAAAATGTAGGCACTTTTTAAATGTTTGAACAAAGGACACAACCAAAAAAAATTAAAATGATTATTAAAATCATGTCTTATGGATACCCTCACTTCCAAAGAGAGTTCAGAGGATTTCAGTTCAAATTGGATAATTTTGTTTGGATGGAGAGTCTATGTCCTCGTGAAATTGGAGTTTATGAAATAAGATCGGAAAAAAATAGAATGTATAATTGGGCACATTCTGTACTGCTTAGTGAATCACCAAACCATTGTAATCGTCATAAAGCACTTTGGAATCTAGGCTTGTGTGTCCTTGCTCTACCTGAAAAGCTAGGAGTTGCCCATGAGGAGCTGCAGTCATCAGCGTGACACCTGGGAGGCCCCTGGTCATGTCAATGATCCACCTGCCTTGCTGGCTGACAGCTTTTGTGAGTTGCAAAGGCCTCAGATGCCATCAAGCCAAACCAGGGCCTTCCGTGGTCATATTTAAGGCCATGGCAAGAGTAATATTCAAAAGACAACAAGGCAGTAGCCAGGAGAAAGAATTAAGTATATGTAATGCATGATGTACCTCAGCTATTACAGTGAACAATCATTAGAATGAATCTCTCACCATCTTGGCCAGTTTCTCTTTAGAAACCTGCTTTGGAAGCAGTAGATTGATCGTTAGAACAACCTGAAGATGTGAAATCCAAACCCAGGTGCAAATTAGGTGTTCACGTCCTCCTGACCTTGTAAAGTGTAAAAGCCTTTTAAGTGTTCTTAAAATGTTATGCAGAGGATGTGTGTATGAACATTTTTCTGGGATGTGGGTACATAGCATCGGTAGGCTTTCGGGAGAGTCAAGAAGATCCACTGACCTAGAGAGATGGGTATGGTTGTTGAAGGTAAGCCAAAGTTTTAAACCCAGTAGAAAGGGCAGTGCTTATCCCTGGAAGAAAAAGGAGCCTTTATTGACCTTCATCTCTGCCTGCCTGCAGCACCCCAATCACTCCAGCTGCAAATCCTTTAAACTTTAAAGGAAAGACTTTGATTTCCAATAGCTAGTTAGGCTGCTAGGAGACATGGAGCTAATTTTTAAAGAACTTTCTGCCTTGGAAGCACTTTTTCTTCTCTGCTGCCAACAAATCCCAGTCCTTGGCTTTCTGTTGAGAATCCCAGTGGTCTCCCAACTCCTTGAACTCTGGCCCTTTAACGCTCTTAGTGTTGTGGTCTTTAACACAGCATTGCAAATGGTTATAAATGAGTTTGGGATTTAAGGAATCTATTTGAATCCGAGTTTCACTACTTATCAGCTGTATGACTTCGGGCAAGTCACCGGTCTCTGAACCTCAGGTTTTTTCAGCTACAGGAGGGAAATGTAATACTTCCTACATTATAGGGTTGTTTTAAGGATTAAAAGACACAATGACTATGAAATGCTTTGCCTAGAGCTTGGCACCTTATAAGCTTCCAATAAACTGTAGCTGGTGCTATTAGATGGTCAGGATATTGATGAATGTGTAATTAATCTTTCCCCAACTTGATTAAGAGCAGGAACCATGTTTTATTCTTTTGTATATCATCTAGATCTCTTAGTATCATAATTATTGGTTGCTTTTTCATTGTGATCCCAAGTCCCTGTGAGGCCACCAGCAGAATCACTTCCACATTGTAGAGTCATGTTCCACTTTCCTGTTTTACTATGTGGGGTGCCAAGGTGCTTATCACATGTTCCTAAAGGTATACCTCATGCAAAACTGCCTGAATTTTTGGCTTCTTGGGCTTCTTTTCATTGGCCAGGTCCAGTTTGATCCTTGAGTCATGGGTGTTTGGTGAGGTTCAGTCTTTGTAAGTTTATGTAGGTTCTTACAATGTCAAGTCGATATTCCTTGGACGGACTTGAATTTGATTCTGCTCCCTCGTAAATAGTTGGGAAAGCAGCTTCGAGTCCCACGCTCCGAGCAGTGGGTCTGCTGTTTCTCCTTATAGTGTATTTTCTACTGGAAGCATTCACCATCCCCACCCCTCACCTCAGCCCTCCCACGAAGGCCACGCCTTCTCAGTGTAATCATGTCTTGTCAGGCTGTATACCTTTCAGAGCAAAGATTAATTTAATACACACCAAAGTCTCAGTAGCTTGTGGCAGTTCATGTCTGTCTTCTCCCTCTGAGATTATGGGAATTTAACAGAGAATATGCACAAGTTGATACCTTAATCCAGTGGTTCTTAACATGGGCCTATGTGTAAGGGGGAGAGGTTTATCCCCCAAGGGACATTTAGATAGTTTTGATTATCGTACCTAGGGAGCTGCTACTACAGTATAGTTGGTAGAGGCCAGGGATGCTGCTAAACATAGTACAGTGCACAGGGCCACTCCCACAACAGAGAATTATCCAGCTCAAATGTCAACAGTGCTCTCCCCATTGCTGTGATAATCTTACGTGTCCGGTTTTCACCGATCCCATGTGGGTCCATGTGCTGTACTTGTTTGCTCTGAGCAGGGGTGGCCGCAGCACAAGCAGCAGATGTACATGAAGTGGCTCACTTTGCATGACTTCTATGACAGAGCCTGGCCTCCTATGTGCTGTCTCTCATTCAGGCATTCTTTCAGAAACTTGCTTCTCTGGAGTTCTAGAATCGTGTGTAAGAGGGCCTTTAATGAAAAAGTTGGACGTGTTCTTCCTGAGCTGTAGTGGAAACAGCAGGAAGGTCGCCGACTTCCAGGACAGTGGGAGAGGCAAACAAAGGAAGCCTGAGCCTGGACAGGTGCTGTGTGCCCACCTCCATTTCATGGTTCAGTTCCCTTCCTCATCTTGGACATGTCAAAGGACTAAAGCATGCCTCAGAAAGCTCCCAGAATCTGCTGGTGGTCTCCAGTTTCTCGTCTGGGGAGGGTCCTGTGGTGCTCCCAGGCTGGCCATCAGGAATGGTCAGAGCAACCATCCTGAGCCCTCACTGTCTCTGGAGCCTTCTCCAATGAGCTTACAGGATGGCCTCCTTTCAGGATTTCTGGAGCATTGGTAGGAGTTGTAGGATATTTTGTAGGTAAGTAGAAGATACTTGTGGTGGGTAAGTTTTCATGAACCCACCTGCACATGTAAATCTTTCTTTAATGTCTCACCTCCTCAGTTTGGGTGGAGAAGCTTGCCACCTCCAGCCTCCTCCCTAAGAATAACTAAGAGTATCTCAGGTTCAGGACTGACAGACTATAGCTCGGCCCTACTGTGGGCCACTGGGCTGGCCTTCAGTTGTGAAAAAGCTTGTTCTTCTTTCCTATGTAGGCCTTGTCAGACTCTTCACTGCTGGGTATTTGCTTTTTTGATGTAGTTATTACTCAAAATCACACAACCTCTTTTCAGGAAGGCAAAGGAGTATGCTTCTCACAAGTTTCCTACCTTCGTAGAAAACACAGTTGTAGCAAATAAGGTATAGAGCAGTTTGTGCTCTCTGATTAAGGAGTGAATAGTCACAGCTACTAAAATGAAGGGGGAAGGAAAGAAGTTCAGGTCTTGGGCAGTGGGTTCATAAACTGGATTTAACAAGAAAAGTCTTTCTCCTTTCATGATGTTGTTGTAGTGTTTCCTTCTTCAAGAACAGTTGACATGAGAGTTTTCTCCTCTTAGCTGAAACATAGGGAACCACCTGCAGCTTGTGTTGGTTTGTTTAAGTGAATTTAGAATAGAGAAATTTGCATTCTTCACTGAAGATAGATACTAAGTTAATGGGCAGGTAGGTGTCATTTTGCTACTGAGATTTTGACGTGTGGATTGTATACACACTGTGACAAAAACATCATTTAGGTAGTGTCAGGGCCACAGGGACACGGGAATTTCATTCTTCCTATGTACCTGTTTGGTATTTTAACAGTGTTCTGAGAGAGTTTTTTTACTTGCTTGTAGAGCAAGGTCCTGATCTGACTGTACCTTGGGCTTTCCAAGGATATCTCTTGTCTCTGAGCCAAAGCTTAGAAGCCCTTTTCCTGACAAGATGTCTGACAAGACTTATCTTAGGATAGAATAATAGATTTTTAAAAAATCTCTTAGTTTACTAGAAAAACATACAGTTCTTGGGGCCCAAATCCAAGGAAGTACATTCAAGGTTAGGTTTTACAATTATATTTCAATGTGAAGGAGGAAATTATCAGACCAGTATGTTTCTTGCTTAATAAATAGTGGCAAGAATAAAGACATGCATCCAGTATGAGTGCACTTTTTAGAAAAGATTATTTGTAGTTGTAGGGCATATCTTGTGTGTGGGCTTGGAAATAAGAATTTAAATTGCCACTTCATTTTTGAAGGAAATAATCATAATGTAAAAAGTTAAAGTTAGTATTGCATTTTGGTGAGACTTTAGCTGTAGTTTATATTTCTTTAAACAAACTTTTTTTTTCTGTGCTTAAAGTGGAGGTCAAAGAAATCACAAGTGCATCCTCAACTGAGTAGAAATGGGTGCTGGTGTTTCTCATGTATATAATTTTTTTGCAGTTGCTAGACATGTTTAAAGATTCAGAGCAAAATGTTTATTCACTGAACACAGGCCATGTGCATAAGATTAAACATCTTATCTAGTATTTGTTATAGTTTAAGCAAGAGTGTTGATAAAACTATATATGAGGTCGGACAATTAATTTCACGGATCCATCCTAGAAGAAATGCTGCATACCTCATTGCTGAATATCACTATGGTCACTTTTGAAGTACTCCCTTCCCTTTGGAAGCTGTGCACTGATGCTAGCGCCTAGTCCATCCTTCAAAGGAGTTTTGGAACTCTTGTTCTGGAATGGCCATCACAGTCGTTGTGGTTATGACAAGGTTGTTACACCTTACCAAGTTGTTTGTACAGTGCCGCCAATGTAAGCATAGGGTGGCAAGTTTGCGAACTTAATTGTCAAGATTTTGGGTACGACGGCAGCACTATGATGAGTTCACAGATTTATTTTCCGACTTTGTATAATGAACTAGCATATATTTGCAGTTATGCCTGCCTTAATAGTTTTTATTTAGCTTCCTGTGAAAACTTCAGTTCCTTAACATTTCTGTGCTTTTTAGTAAGTTGAAGTAATTAATTTTGTTCAGTCATTAGTTGGGTGGTCTCCCCTTTTGTATAGTCCTAACAGTTAATTTCATCCTCTAGGTTTATTGATATATACTAGTAAAGATCCTAGGTTGCTCACAGGACCACAGTTGAAGGTGCATTCGTGTGTCTGGTATGAGATACTTGTCTTCACTGTATTAATTATTTGCATTAACCAGTACATTTTAAGTTCTAAAAGAGAGGATGGTAAAGATGTATGAGGTGAAAGAGTTTATTTCTCTAAAACTAAAGAAATCCTGCAAAGCTGTGTTGTGAAGAACTAAGCTTTACTACCTGCATCAGAGTCTTCTGGAAAGACCTTCACTCCTCTCTGACTCAACTTTGGCATAATAGAAGGATGATGTCACTTGAGGTCAGAAGGCTGAGACCCCGTTCCATCTTGCCTTCTGCCCCCTGTGAAACCTCAGATGTGCCAAAAACATTGCCAGGATTTATCTACCTTTAAAGTAGAAATTGTATTACTGCTATAGGCTGAGTTGCTTACATGCGATTATGAGACGCTGAGGTAATGCCCCCCTGCCATAGGTGCCTAGTGTGTTAGGGTTTCTTTCCTGCCTCTTAACCTCTTGGTAAGAGAGGCCAGAGCGTGTTAACTTAGAATGGTGTCTAAATGCAGCTGGCGTGTTGCATAACCTGGGTTATCTTTTCCTTTCAGTTCTTCCAAAGTAGACAGCTGGTTAGAGGGAGGTGGGACTGGCAGTGGGGAGGGGAAGATGCTTGAAACAGGATCAGAGGAGAGGAAGTAGTCTGAGTCTGTTTAGTGTAGGAGCACATTTCAGTATGACCCTAGACATCCAGGATACACTCTTTTAAAATGGCTAATATTTTATCGTTTTAGCATTGAAAAGTAAGCATTCGTTATTTGAAAAGTTAGTAATGTCACTTATGTGTAATCTCCTTATTTTACTGTAGTATAAGAAAGGTAAGGTGTATCAGTTGGCCTGGGTAGAATTTAAATCACTGTTAACAGTGTTGTCTCCATGGATGCTAGTTTTCTTTCCTGAGGTGTCAGAACTTGTTGGTTATGTTGTCAGCTGTACCTTGTCCCTAGCAATTTTCTGGAATATCTGTCACTACCTTAAGGCATGCCTCATTATTTTAATCCATGTTCCTAGATTATATAATGACCTGAGCACGTCATTGATTTTTAAGATAAAGAGCAACTATATAGCCAGGGAGGGAAGGATAAAATCCATTTATAAGTTACAGTGGTTCAGGGCCTTTCCAGATTGTTGTTGTTGTTGTTCCTAGGAATCATTGATTTCATGGGTTTTCTTTTCTTTTCTTTTCTTTTTCTTTTCTTTTTTTTTTTTTAAACTTTTACCATTCTGCATATTTCAGAGTGAAATATCCTGTGAGGGTAGTCTTGTTTTCTTTACTCTGGCCATGCCAGTATTTTGATTAGGATTTTAGGTGATTTTTTTTTATCTACTGTACAACCTGACAGAGCTCTATCAACCAGACACTTAAAATGAGGGCTGTCTCCAAAGGTCTCTGGAGGTGGCATGTAAGCTGAGCCTTGGTAACCAGTTTCTTAAGGTGAAGGAGGATGGATGCATTCCATGAAGGCAGATTGTGTGTCTCTGGTTCACCCTGTATTTCCAGTCCCTAATAGAAAGCCTGGTGGTTGTCAGAGGAATAAATGACTGAGCAGTGGGAACTCTAGGTAAGGATCAGTAGTGGAACAGGTCTGCCAAAAAGTAGACCAGACTGTGAGAGGCCTCGAGTTTTAGGCCAGAGGGTTTGTTCTTTATGCTGTAGGGCAGGGATGGTCAGTAGGTACCCCTTGCATGCTGACATGCTGATTGATGGTGGCTTCTGAGGCCACTAATGGGCTAGCAGGAAGGAGGGCTTTGATCCCCTGTGGACATCAGGCAGGGGGAGGGAGCAGGATGTGGCAGTCTAGTTGCTGTGAGTTTCTCTTCACTGGTGTGGAAATGGCAAGTAAAGGAATATGATCTTTATGTTAGGGCCATTTTCATTGTACCAGTCTGCCTTCACATCCCCAAAATAAACACATACGGGCTAGTCAGGTGTCTTTGGGAGCTATTGAGGTAGGAGGCCCTGGAGACCTGGGTCAGGGCATGGAGCTGTGATACACTCTCAGCACTCAGATGCATTGCACCAGACTCAGTTATTTACTGATGACTCTGCCTTACCTGGTTCACAATACTTACTGCTGAGTAGAATATAAAAAGTGCTCCCTGCCCTGCTGGAGCTTGCAGTCTTGTTGGAAAAATAACAGCAAATAATAATAATAATAATAAATATATAAAATAAAATAAAACAAACAAAAACCTGGGGAGTATATTTGCAGTATAGCTCTGTGATTAAAAGCACAGAGGTTGGAACCCAAGTGCCTAGGTTTAAATCCTTAAATCCTCTTACGTAGCAGTTGTGTGACCAGGGACAAGAGATTTAATGACACCTCTCCCAGTTGGCTGGCCTGATAATAGTCTCACCTACCTCATAGGGCTATTGTGAGGATTAAATGAGTCAATATACACATATTTAAATTGCTGAGGTAGAATCTGGCACACAGTAAGTGCTGTAATTACTTTGGAGGTAGCGTCCCTAAGCCTCAGTGTCCTCCTTGTAAGAACCTTTCAGGACTACGAAGGTTGAGTGAAATGTGTATAAAGCATCTAGCATGAGCCTGGCAGAGACATGATAACCATTATCATTCTTACTGTTTGATACTTGCCCCTCGGTGTAAGTTTGTTTGGTTTTCCCTGCACAGATCTACCAATGACGTATTTTAGTCATCTATTTTGGCTTTCGGTTTCAGAATCTCCTTTTCAGTACAAAATACGCATTTATTTTCGGGCAGCTCCGTGCCAAGGAAAATGGCCAAATTACCTCTGTGTAGTCATCTTCCCTTCTCCAGTAGATTTTTATGGCTAAGTACTAACTAAGATAATGCATGAGTTCAACAGGGGCTTTCTGATGGCTAATCCACAGTAACCCATTTTCTCAACCTTATTGTCCGTGTGAGAACTAGCAGGACATTTTGGTAGTCCTTTGAGAGAAATGTCACTTAGAGGGTTTTGGAGAGGTGGAAAAGAAGAGTGGTGTTTCACCACAGAGTTGTATTCCTGGGTGCATGACTTCTCCAGGTACATTTGCTTTATCCAGGACATGAGATAGGGACAGGTAGGAGGAAGGAGGCTCCATTACATCCTGAGCAGCTTCCATGGTGTTGAAAGAGTTCAAACCCACATTTCTCAGGCAGTTATAATTAGGAAGAAGTGGAACAGTATTACTTACTCTGCCCTCGGACAGGGTGGAGAGAACACCTCCTTCCTCCACCACTAGGTACTGACAGGCAAAGACAAAGGTGGGAGGAACCTTGGGTGGGTGAAAGGTTTTTTTTTTTTTTTCACATAATGATTGCTGGTGGGCTTCTGATCTGTAGTGGCCTTTGAACATCTGGAGCTGGGATAGAGGCGTGGAGGATCCATTTTGCCAAGGTTGTGTCATGGTTTAGAGTTTGGGTCTTAAGACAGATCTGGGTTCCAGTTCCAAATCCTTGAAGGTGGCTGAAGACCTTGAGCAAGTTCTGTAACCTCTCTGTGCGGATTGAGGATTAGATTGCGGTTATGCATGTTAAGTGCTTAGCATAGTTGTTTGCAAAGAGTAAATGAAAACTTATCTGTTACTATTGGTGGGGATAGTAGTAATCACTAGCACCATCAGGTGCTGAGAGATGGAAGAGGAAGCAGGCAGCATTCCCAAAGGTGAGAGATGAAGTTGCCTTCTAAATTGTGAAGGGTCCTTCTCAGAACTCCTAGTTCAGTTCTGTAGGAAATGCAGTAAAGTTGAGGTTAAGGGTTGTATAATTTTCTGGAGTCTTCTGCCAGTGGATCTCTTAAGATCTGAGACACCGTGGAATTAGGTGCGGTAGGGGAAGAACTGCCTATAGGGAAAGGTTTGGTAGTTTGTGTTACCTATTTAGAGGGACATTTTTGTTTATATCTCTCAGCTTACCGTCTTATCCAGCATGTTGTACTTTGATGGCTTTGAGAAGTCAAAGGATGATAATATTATTAGCAAATATTCCATCTTTTCAGAAGGGATTAGGAAGAGGTAGAAGCTTTAGTTAGGTAATACTTTTGCTTCATAGTAAAACCTCTTTTTGTTAAGTATTATTCTATAATCTTAACAAAAAACACTTTTTTTTCTGACAGAAGATGTTAAATAGATGAAGTATCTGCTCTTTATTTGCTTTTCTCAAGGTTTTTTTTATGAATAAAGTAGCTCTTGTCTTTAAGCACCTTTGATAAGAAATTAGATAATAAACCCACGAAAAGAGCTCTTTTTCATCTATAAATCCCTGTGGCCTTGATGTTGAACCCATGATAAAAGAATTTGAAACACAGACCAGGAGATTGATTTAGATACATTAGCCTGCTTGTATAAATTCTGCACTTTCAGCTCTGAAATTAGAAAAGCCCACCTATATTATGTTGGTGTAAACTCCATGTTGGCCCTTTTTAAGAGAAGATTTGTTTCCTCAGTTTGCCCACAGATGACAGGTGGCTTCAGGGAAACCTGCTTCTAGGTATAGAGTGGAGAGGGGAGGAAGCGGGTAGGTACAGAAATTTGGCGGGGGGGGGGGGATACAAGTAAGAGTGGAAATCATTGTTATACGAAGAATGAGAAAGGTGAAGAGGAGGGAACAAGAGGGAAAAGAAGGAAGAGCAGGTGGGAAGAGAAAGGGAGTAAGATGGCAGAATGGCAAACATAGGGAATAAGGAAGAACCCGGAGAGGACAGAGACATTGCTATTATAGGTAGGGATGGCCAGAGACAAAGGGTAGAAGTGGATGAGTGAGGGAAAAGAGGGTGCTTTCAGTCTGAAGGAGACAGTGCCTGAGGGTAGCCTGTGTCCCTGAGACTTTCAAGGGAATTGGAACATTTTGCGTGTCCAGGGTGGCATTCGGAACCTGATTGAGCTAGGGAGTGTTTGGGCATTTGTATCTAATGGGGTCACCTGAACTTTTGTGCTTTGGGAAGGAAACATTAGAAGGCAGCTTTGCCTGTCTGCTTATGTTAATTCTTGTGATCTTATGACTAAAGGCCTGTCTTTGTTGGCTCAGCTAGGTTCCTCATTTCCACCTCCTTTCTCTAAGTTAGATCAGCTCTAAGTAAGTCTTGCCACTTCTCCATACCTTAACTCTTTGTGACTAGTTTCACCTTAAAAATATAAAGCTTGATTAGACTTTCTCAGAAACTCTTATCATTTCTTTTTTCTCTCCTCTTGCCACCCAGGATCATTGTATTCCTTCTTAAGGAGCCATTACAGAAAGACTGTGTTTGTTAATTAATTGATTAGAATGCATAAAATAATCATGAACTTCAAGATCCTTTCATCTTTTTGTTGGGTAGAGGTTTGTTAGGTTTTTTTAAAGCATGCATAAATGCCCAAGCCCATTTTATTTTAGACATTTTTAATAGTAGGTCTTCTAAAATACATTAAACTCTGCTGCTTTCTTAACTAAATCTGTGGGACTTAGTTTATCATCATGGAACATCAATCTTTTTTAACTCTTCTGGTTTTGAGAAGACATGACTGAGGTAGTTAAGACTATGTATAGATAGAGTATTTACTCACATTTATAAGAGTATGTATTATGTGCCGGGCACCTCGGGGCAAGACAGACACCATCCCTGCACTGTTGGAATTTTAGTCTGTAAATTCTGAATGATCAGACTAATAAGTGTGGAAAATGTCAGTTTTACCTGTCAGTTTGCCTTCATACCAATGGAGTATTCCTCTTTTTTAGGGACCTGAGTTACATATTTGGTCATTTATACCTCTTGTCTGCAAATAGTTAGCCCCTCAATGCATATGCAGTTTTGAATTTTGTTTTCTTGGGGATGGGGGTGGAGAAAGAGGGTAAAGAAAAGGCACATGTTGATTTACATGAAGATAGCATAGTGTTTGTCTAGGATTTTTCTCCTCTCTAAATGACTTCTATAATCTTTAAAAAACACTTTTTTTCTTACAGAAGACATTAAATAAGTGAGGGATCTACCTTTTATGTGGTTTTTCTCAGTTTTGTTTTGTTTTGTTTTGTTTTTTATGAATAAGATAGCACTTGTCTTTAGGCATCTTTAGATAAGCCTGTGAAAAGTATGGTAGTGTGCCTGCCATAAAGTACCTCTGGCACCCTCTTGCCCTGCCGAAGTTTCATCTGCTTTGTTCTTAGCATTTCTGAGTTGCTTCTAGGGGCCTGGGTTCTTTCCAGTATAGGAAAAGATCCAGTGATCTGTTGAAGGTACAGTGCCTAAGGATGGACACTGCTTATAGAATTACTATTTATTGTTGTCCTTCCTGGTCTAGGATATGTGCCAGTGGTCTGCTAAAGATAGAGACCATGTCTAAGGATTTATACTGCTTATAACATAGTACTTATTACTCATCTGACAATATGTAAAATGTTTTGTCCTTGTAAAAAGTATATAGTAGAGGTAATCAGAAAAGAAAGCTGATTTTGTTTGTCAAACGAACCAGATCTGAAGTGAACATGTCTAATTTCTAGGTGTGTTCAGGCGCAGACACTCCCTCAGGTACCGACTATTGGGGTAGCTCCCACTGGTTGTGAAAAGAACTGACTGGCACACTTGTATACTTTCTTTTTCTCTTCCATGTCTTAGATGTGAGGCTCTGTGAATACTTTGCCAAGTCAGACTGCTTCACTGATAAAGTATAAGAATGTGGTCTGAGAGGTTTGAAAATATTTGCTGTTTATGCATAGAATATTTTAAAATTACTGGTTAGAGTCTCCTTATCTTAAAAATGCAAACAGCATAGAGTATATATTCAGTAGTTACCAAGATTTTACCTCATTTATTTCATCTTGACATACTTCATGGTGCCCCTTGGAAATCTGTAGACATATTATTACATAACCATGATGCCATTATGACAACTGTATTTACCATAGTTTGTTGATATCATCTAATTCCCAGTTTATAATAAAACAAATTCTTTTAACTGTGTAAAAAGTGTTTTGTTTTGTTTTGTTAAAGAGTGTGTGTGTGCACGTGTGTTTACAGTTGTTTAGTTAGAACCAGAATCTGAACAAGGTCCACCCATGGCACTTAGATGTCTCTCTTAATCAAGAGCAGTCTCTAGCTCTCCTTCCCCTTTCTTCTTTCTTGCTGTTGACTTGTTGCAGAAACTGGGATCAGTTGTTGTGCAGATTGTCCTACATTCTGGATATATCTATTTTCCTCTTGTGTCATTATCTTGTTCCTCTATCACCTGTATTTCCCAAGTTGGAAATTAGCTCTAGAGGCTTGATTAGATTCAAGTTCAACCTTTTTAGTTGCATCGTGCTGTGACATTGCTGCACACCAGAAAAAGCCTCCTTAATTTAATTAAATAAATAATTTTTATTAGTGGGGTCTAAGTTTGGGTTAAGTACAGTGCTAGGCATTTTTGGGACTACAACGATGAGCAAAGTATAGTTCCACCTACCTTAAATTTCTTTCTGGTACCAGACTGTGACCAGCAGCCTGAAAGGATAAGTAAAGTGTAACCAGGAACCAGGAAGTCAAGAATTAGCCAGTCAGTAAACACCTGGTATCAGGAGCGATTGCCTAAGAAGCCTTTGAAATTTTAGCACTCCAAACAAGTTAGTACAGAAATGTAATACTTATGTAATAGCAACTATGCTTTTCTACAAATTTATTGTGTATAATTCTTTCTTGAGTTATTTTTCTCTCCCCTAATCCCCTGTGAATTGCATTATTCAAGGTGCTGTAATATTGCTGTAGATGCCCTTCACAGCGCACCTCAGTCAGGATGGACTTTCAGACATCCCTGTAACTTCCCATATCTAGTCCGTGAGACACACAGAGGGCAAGTGAAGTGGACTGTAAAAGAGAAATCTGGCACCAAGTTTGAGCTGGTGATTCACCGGTGACATCCAGCTCTGTTTCTCCATCTCTCCTGTTTGAGCTATGTGAAAATTTAGACCATGGCATCAAAGTAGAGTGTGTAAAACTTCAAATTTTTAGTGAACACCAGCATATTTCTTTTTCTTCCTTCTTATTTCCTTCCTTCCTTCCTTTCTTTTTTCTTGGAGTTGTATTATGGAGATGTTTACACTTTATCAAGAATAAAACTGAAACTTTAAAATTGTTTGAGTGACCTCTATAGCACTATTTTGAAAAACTATGGAATTGTATGTTACCATATTATAGTCTTTTTACCAGTCTCTTCTCTATTTAATCCCCACACTTTATAAATTTTTCTTTCCCATAAGAAAATAAAATTTCACCTAGGAGATAACCTTCTCAGTTGAGGTTTTATAAGTCAAGAACTTAAGCAAAAGAGGAAATTCCTCTATACAAGGTTGGCCAATTAATTTCATGAACTCACCCTAGAAAAAGTGCTACATAACCTCACTGCTGAATATCACTATGGTCACCTTTGAAGTACTCCCCTTGGGAAGCTGTGCACCGATGCCAGTGCCTAGTCCACCCTTCAGAGCAGTTTTGGAACTCTCTTTCTGGAATGGCCATCAGTGTTTTTGTCATACCCAAAATCTGACAATTAAGTTCACAAATTTGCCACCATACACTTATGTTGGCAGCACTGTACCAACAACTTGGTAAGGTGTCATAACCTTGTTGTTTGCACACTTTTTTCTAGGATGAGTTTGTGAAATTAATTGTCTGACCTTGTATATTCAAAATAAAGGCTCTCTGGGGAGTATCTTGTTCACTGTTGTATTTCAACATTTAACACAGTGCTGTATACTAACTGCTCAGTAACTACTGATTGAATAAATAAAATGAGATGTTGGGGGATTAGTCTTTACTTTTGTTTAGAAATTGCCAAGTAAACAGTATGATCACAGTGAGAAATCCATGTTGGGTGAGGGGTCAGGACAGAGAGATAGAGGCATATTGGCAAATACAAAAATTTATCTTATCTGCAAACTGATTGTTTTTAAGTTATACTTCTATGTTTATAAAGAACTTAGCATTTAAGAGATACAGTCTCAAAAGCCCCTGAGTAAAATTCTGGATTTTGTTCTTAAAAGGAAAATGACCAGTTTCTTGGAGTTGTATTATGGAGATGTTTACCAGTTTCTGCTATAAATGAGCAAAAATTGTTAGGGACTGAGCTTTGATGCATTTAGTGCATGAAGGTCAAATACTTAGGTCATTACAGTTCTGCCCCTCTTTGTGTGTGCAATACAATGAGCTCTTTGATACTGTGATACCACATTCTCAAGATAAAGGAATGTCACATGTTTAGGGGCATGAAGAGCCTGATCTACGATTTTCTGATTCCCTGTTAGAAGTGGCTGTTGAGAGGGGAAGCTGGACTAATGAATGGTTTTGTCTACCTTTGTACTATATTTTACTTTTCTTACACAGAAGTCAATTTGATTGTGACCTCTTAAAAGGAAAAGTTGAATGTCATGGAGCTGAGAACCAGCTGCCTAGAGCAGTCCACAGACAAGACAGCCTTCAATCTGGCTCAGTCACTCAGATTTTTATCACATAACTTGCTAGTGGAGTTTTCATCACCTTTAAACGTTCATCAAGCATATGGCTTCTTTTCTTTCCCTTGGGAACTGGTCCTTTTGCTAAGGAGGCAGTATGAGTTGTTGTACGTGGGCCCTGGAGCTAGTCCACTTGCATTCAATCCGTGGCTCCACTTAACTAGCTTTCTGACACACGGTTTCCTCGTCTGTTCAGTTAGTAGTGGTAGTGCAACCAGAGGCATGAAAAAAATGTCTGGTGCAAAGAAAGCTCTTGGTAAACATTAGCAACTACACTGTTGTATGTGTATATGTAAATTTATTTAGAGATGCAGTTCATGTATTGAGTATGTGAAGGAAGGTGAGGATGGGTTTTTTTTCCTGTGTGACAAGAGGATATTATCTTGAACAGTTCAACTATTCAGAGATAAGACTGAGCTGGGGTTAAAGGTAGTGGGCAATGGAAAAGTTCACCTCAAAGCCACTTGGAAAGGTCATGCTCATGCTTCATTTACTGGGCCCCAGCCAGTGCTGGCATTCCTTTTTGCTCTGTTGGATCCATTTGTGAATGGTGTGAGATATAATTACTGAGGTGGTTGGAACCAGGTCGTACGTTTGCATTATTTCCCCTTCTGCCTTGGCTTCTCTTTATAAAGAAAGCCAGCTCCAATAGAACTAAACCTTTAATAGTTTTACATGTATGGGATTTGTTTCAGAGTGACTGGGTGGGGCAGGTATCAAGGGAGATGAATGGGTAGGGATAGATATAATAATGTGTACATAGATAGAATAAGGCTGGGGGATGCGTGTGGGAGGGTTTATATAACACTCTTTTGACTTTTGCATATGTTTAACTTTTCCATATGAGAAAACCTTTTTTTTAATGACAGTGTGATGCCATTTATATAAAGTTTTAACATGTGCAAAGAATGGTGTTTATGCATATATACACTTACATAGTAAAATTTTCATAGAAGAAATAATTAACTAATTGTAGGGTACTTTTGAGGAGGGTGGAAGAGAAGTGGAATGAGCAAGGGATACACAGGGCGTTTCATCTGTATCCATAATGTTTTATTTAAAAAAATTATTTGAAGCAAATATGGCAAAATGCTAATATAATATTTGTTAAAGTTGAGTGGGTACGTGGGTGTTGGTTATATTCTCTGTAAATTTTTTTGTCTGCTTAAAATACATCACAGTAAAAGGAATAATAAAATGCTCTGATTCTATACCAAGAAGTGTTTTTAGGCATGTCAGAAGCCAAGCTACAGGAAGTGTGGGAGATGTCTTCCCTTTCTGTTGGAGATTGATGTCCTATCCTGGCATTTTACGTGTGGCAGGGGGTACCAAATGGCTGGCCACTCACACAGTTGTATAATGGGAGAGAAACCCTAAAGGGACAGGAGAGACAGAGGTAAGGGGGTCAGAATTAAAGGCAGTTTGCTATGGCACTGATTTCTGGAACATGCTGACGTGTTGCCTTCACCAGAAGGTTTGGGCTGAGTCATGGGGGATGAGTTAGTTACAATGACTTGAGTGTTTAGAGACAACAAGAAAAGGGATTTTTAAAAAGCATAGCTTTTGTGTATAATTTAATAACTAGTTTCCTTGATAAGATGTCTCAGAAAAAGAAAGCTATTTCTACTATTGATTGCTTATTGGTGTGGTAATCTTATCAGCCTTCCCACACAACGCAGGATTAAGCTGTGTCAGTGTCACCCCTCAACTAGGGAAGCAAGCCCTCAGTTTGGGGATTGAGAAGACGGATTGTTCTGAGACCTTCCTGGCCTACTTCTGAATGTGATTAGCATCTCCGTACCTCCCCTCCTGTTTCCTGGGAGGCAGACTTGAAGATTGGAGTGATCCTTGTACCCCAGGTTCCATTCTGTGTGTGACTTAATACATTTATACATGTTGGGGGTAGCGAGCATGTGTATTATGCACAAGTAAAATGTTAATTTGATCGCTCAGGGAATACAGAGGTAAGATGTTCACTTCTTTGTTTTTGTTTGTTTGTTTGTTGGTTTTAATTCACTAAACCTCTCAACAGGAGATCACTGTTTCCTGTGCTCATTTAACAGAGGGAAAGGATAAACCCAACATGCCTTACAGGTTAAACATTCTGTTAATAAAGCAAACCCTGTGTTGAGCCTGCATGGAGCTGGGGGAAGTGGGTACGTGGAGCAAGAGACCAAGCATCTCAGAGACCCTGTTTTTAGCACTTGTGTGCTGGTATCCTAGAATCTGAGGGAGGAAGAGGCTAGAAGGCCAGACCACTCTCTTCAACACCATGCTGCTCCAGATGTGGCCTCCTTTAAATAGGAGGTCTCTAGGGTATGTTCTGAAGTTTGTGAGGATGAGGGGCTCAGCAGTCGGAAGAGACTTCCTTTTGGTGTATGCCAGGTGAGAAATCAAAGGAAGCAAGACCCCACCCCACCCCCACCCCAACTGGCAGCCCCTGTTCTTGGGGAGGACTCACTTTGTGTTCTGTACCTAGCCAGGCTTATTTGCATTTCTTGGGAGAATCAGAGAGGTCCCAGGACACAGGGACATGGGCAGCTCTGTAGCTTCCTCCCAGGCAGTCCCATTGAACTGCCTTTATTTAAATCACAACTGTTCTGAATAGCAGCCCTGTAAATGGACGCACATGCAGGAGTAAGTGGGAGGTGCAGACTTCTGCAGAGTGAGGGTGTTCTGGGTGCTGGGCAGGGTTCTGCTACATTGCCTTTGTCCTTGTAGTTTACAACTTTATGTCTTCCTTTAATAAAGTTTTTCCCAAAGCTGGCAAAATAAATAAGTAAATTTAAGTATGAAAAGAAAAGGCATAAAACTGAGAAGTTATTTTTCTCTTACCTATTTTTATCTCTCTTAATTGTTTGGCTAGTTTAGTACCTCTTGAAAAAAATATTTATATGAAGTTTGATGAGTTCCATGTGAGCATTGAATCAGTAGCTTCTTAAGGTGCTACCAGGGCCAGTGACACAATATAGAACAAACTTAGAAAGCCAGAAACCAGCATAGAAACCAGGCAGAAGCCTTTGAATCCTGCTTCACTTGTACCTTGTTATGGATTTAACAGTGTCAAAATCCAGCCCTTGATTCTCCAGAATAGTGGGGGCAAAGCTGGGCAGTAACAGCAGGGCATATTAGCCTCTGAATGTTTTCATGGGCATATAAAAGTACTATTAGGTGGATTAAGTCTGTATGGGGTTCACTATACCTATTAAACTCCTGAGAAAGAAATGGTTCATTTTTCTAGAGTTGTGGTTCTATAAGACTTGTATTTTCACCCAAATTTTTGTTTTTTAGCATTTCTTTCCCCTGAATTTTTCTTCTCACATGAAAGTCAGAGTCTTGTCCTCATCTTTTCTGTCTCTTCTGTAGATTTTTGGTCATATTCTCCTATAGCTAATATTACCTCTATTAAAACTTTTTTACCCTCACTTAGATTGAATGATTAATATGTCCAAGTTTTCTTATGTATTTCTAAAAGGAAGCCATTTATTAAAAACATCCTGAAATCCTCACGAGTGTTAATAAAAATCTAAGATTAAGCGACTATATATCCAATGTTAAGTCAGTAAAATAGGCCAGAAAATTACGTTCTCTAATTTATAAAAGAAATATCCTCAGAAGAAAAAAAAGTGAAAAAGTATATCAAACTGTCAACAATAGTTAAGTTAGGGTAGTTGGAATATGTGTAACTTTTTACTCTGTTTTCAGTAATGTCATTATTTGCATGCTTATATTTATTCCCCGTACACACACACACACACACACACACACACACACGCGCGCGCGCATTAGGTGAATGTGCAAGTAAAGGAGGAGTTTGATGTAGAGCAGTAGTTTTCACATGCAGTCCTGAGAAAACCCAGAAATCCTCAGAGTTGTCGTCCTGGGAAGATCAGGGTTATGGGAAGGGGCTTTGGGTCTGCTATCCCCAACTTTAACCTGAGTGTTTCCACTTTGATTTGTTCTGTGAATCAAGATTTGCTTAAAATTTCATTTGGGAAAAGGATTCTCCTAAGATAAGGTGATGTAGAGGAAAGAGTAAACCTCAGGTGTCAGAGCCAGGGTATCTGGGCATGGGCCCTGCCCACCCTTTAACTGGCAACATATGACTTTGTACAGGTCACTTCAGTTCTCTTGACACTGGTGTTCAATGACAGGTTAGCACGAGGTGATGTCTGGGGGGTCCCTTACCGCTCTGACATTTAAGATGGTATCAAAAAATAAGTAAATTCTGGAAAAGGACTGTGGTTCCCAGCCTCTCCCGCTGACCCCACCTGGAGGACAGCAGGCCACTTTAGCCAGTTCCATGTTGTGAGGGTTTGGGTGTTTAACTTGTGGTTCATATTCTAACAAGAGGGTATTGTTGGGATGAGGAGCAGCAGGAGACAGCACAGCAATATACATTCCTGGCTTTAAAGGTGACTTACTGTTTTAGATTAGAGGTCCACCTGCTTTAGAAAAAGTAGATGATAATTTCTCTCATCCTAACGTTATATCAGTAGACAATAGGAAAAGGGCCAGAAAAGTGGCACCTTGTCCTGGCGAACAGGCCCAGGGTGTTCATTACCAGAATCCTTTCCCACTGCGATGTCAGCAGTGTCTGGGTGGCCTTAGATGGATGGGTAAGGGGAGGCTGTGCTGACATCCAGGTCTGTAACAGGAGACATTTCACAGTAATGAACCAAGAGGAAAAAGGTAACCTCAGGGTCTGTCCTTTCTCCAGGCGAGGCCTGGAGCCCTGGCCCCGTCAGCTCCTCCAACCTGAAGACAGGGTGTCCTTCTTCAGACCACACCTCTCACAGCCCCTCTGGTGAGCCCCAGGTGCTGCTTCTTTTCACATGCAAAGCTTAATTTCTTCCATGAACCCCTCTGGAGAAGAAAACAAGAACTCTGTAGGTTGCTATACTGTTCAAGCATAAGTCTTCTGCCTTTTTTGAAAAACTTTCATCTCTGTAAACATAAAGTATATGGTGTTGTAAATAAAATAAAAAAACAGCATGTTGGTGACAGGTGCGTTGGACTAAAATGAGAGAAAGGCAGATGAGACCGTCTTATTTCTTATTGTACACTACACTCAGAAAGCAGCCCCTGGGATGGGAAACACTGTTTAAGTGTGTGTGCAGTGACCCCAGGTGATAGCAATGACAGGGGCTTTTCTGAAAGCTGCTGGACCTGCTTCAGGCATGTTTGGGTTTGCTCCCAGGCTGAGTTTAACACTCCCTCCCCGCCTCCCCTGAATCCTCCCTTCCCCACAAAAATCCAGCTAAGTGCAACTCCTGAACCTTCCTTTTATGTTTAATTTGAATCAATTAAGTATGAACTCTCTCTGAAAAGTACATATCAATTTTAAGAAGGAGATCAATATATTGTGATCTTGCTCCTGTAGCATAAACTGTAGATTTTACTTTCTAGATGTTTATTGAATAGCACACTGCATGTATCAAGCTGCCATTCACTCTGATGTACAGAAGAAAGAGTAGAAAACTTACTCCTTGGTCTTGGAATTTATACAGTCTGCTTGGAAAGGCAACATCAAACAGAAAACTGTACAGCTGTGAAATATAGACTAATTCCAAGCTGCCCAGCACTGAGGCAGTTCTGCCTTTGAAATGGGGTGCCTGCCTTCCCTTGCAGAGGAGCACAGCAGGGATCTGAATGGGGTGGAGCCAGTCTCACTGCAGGTAGTCCTTTCAAGTAGGAATTTGAAGGAAGTAAGGCTGGAGGAGGAGGAAGAGGGGCGGCTTGCTCTCAGACTTCTGGAAGGTAGCAAGCAGATTGCTTCCTTGGCAAAGAAAGGTAGGGATGATGTGTGATAACAAGGGTTGAGTCTTTGAAAACACACGCAAGTCTGCTGAAAAGCTTAGCTGTGGCACAGTAGGCATTAGGATAGTCTTAGGCAGGAGAATTTTTCAGTTGCCATAATTTGGGCAGCAGTACATAATGGCTGGATTGAAATGGAGATATACCTCTCCTCCCCACCCCCACCTCTGGTGGGCCATTTGCTTCCCCTTGTAGGTAGGCCTCTTTCTGTATTAGGTCACTGCACTGTATTTTTATGAACAGTAATTTTATGAACATTTTTATGAACAGTAAGCACTTATTAAATAAATTCATATGATATGCTTCATCAGTAACAAAAATGTCAGTATTTCATGTAGATACAGTTCCATTTATCCTGATACTTAAAAACATTTTTATTCATCTTCAGTTGTGAGAACTTTGTAGTATTCATTACATGGCATGTTTAGGATGTTTAGTCATTTTGGGTTTTTTGGTCCTTCACAATTTCATATCTACAACTAGTAGCTATGATTTGGGTTATTAATCACACAGCTCATTTGATGTCTTCTGGACTTCCTTTCTACTGTTTGGAATTACTACTCCTTCATGGTGGGTTTTTCCACAAAGTTGATGTGTTCCCTTTACTCATAAATTTATTCAACAAATACCTATTTGGCCCTTGCTAAGTTGTTCCTTGATTACAAACAAAACTCAGTGTGTAATAGGACTGTTTTAGCTAATTTTGGTTTCCTTATGATGACTTAGAATTAAATTATTGATTTGATTTATTTAAACACATTTCATCATCAGTAACATCCTGGGTGGTTTGCTCAAATCCCTGAGCAAAAGGAACTTGATGGAGGCAATTTATACCTAAGGACAAAATGTTAATAAACTAAAATCACTTTCTGAAACAGCAATTAGCCCATAAAAAACATTTATTGTGATTTGGAGGGTTTTTTCCTTTTTTAAAGCTCTCTTTAGTGTGGTTGTAGTTTAATGAAAAAGAGTATCTGTGGAGAGTACACAGCCCTGTGCAGAGCGTTTCATGCGAGACACCAAAAAAGTTGGTAGTCTTGGCCCAGTGGCCTTACCCTCTAGTGGGGTGTGGATGCCACAGCTGTCATCGCAGCTCCAAGACTCTGTAAGTTTATTTATAAAATTCAAGGAGCGGCCTCAGTGACATACTAAGAAACTATTAAAAATGTTGAAAGGGACAGTTTAAACTCTGAAATAAATCCTTTTTATCCCACATAGGCTTAGGGGAGTAACTATGTAATATTTATCAGGAAAATGTGCAAGGTATCACTTACTAAGTAACCTCCTTTCCTCTAAGTCAATTGCCCATCTTTTCTTTCTCTTGGGGATGGCCCTGTTTTCACAATAATCAGTGAGGACAACCCAGCAAGTACATACCTAACTAGTAACATTCAGGGCTTTCCCCCCAGCACGTTCTTTTACACCTATTAATGAAAGAAGGCAGCATTCGTAATGCTGCCCTGTTCATGAGACCTTCACAGACAGTTTTCAGTATCCAGCTTTTAGACATGAAAAATGGAGACAGGACAGTCATACGTATCGTAATAAAATAAAGGTGTTATTTGTGTATAACATTCATTATTCAGAATATTGGAATAGCTTTATCACAGATTTTGTTTACTCATTTCCTGACTTTTGAAAATTCACTTTAGGAAAAGATAACTGACCACAACTTGGTTCAGTGGGCGTATACAATTTTTAAAAATACTCTTATTGGATACTGTCCCACAATGTCCAGATAGGACTTTGTTGGTTTTCTTATTGGATAGCATTTTTATTTTTGGGATTTGATGCTCTGCTCTTGAGTAGAGACTGGTACATCACTGTGTCTGCCTCACTTTCTGCTCATTTCATGTTGCTCCAAAGTCAGAAGAGTGTAAACTTTTGTCCAAGTTATGACATTTTGGTATGTTTTAGATACTCTTTGCTCATTGGCTGTTGACGCTATTTCTGATAGTTTTGTCAAAATTGTTTTTAATACGGTAGTAGCCCAGGCATGATTCCCATGATTGGTAGAAACAGCCTTATATATTCTGTACCATAAAATTAATTCTGAAAAAAGACCATTGTATCTTCTGAGCCGTCTTTCCCACCATTCACATTTATGTCTTGAATTCCTAAAAGTGTTCTTTCTCTTGAGATCCAGGTTGACTCAAAACAAGTATTTAAAGTCTCATTATAATACATCTTCTTCACAGATGTACTTACAAACATGCTGAAACCCTGTGCTTAGTGGCCTCCACATCAGAACTTAAAGAACTTTGGGGCCAGGAGAATCACTGTGCACCCTGCCAGCCTTGTGACTCTGGAGGCTGACAGTGCCCAGCACACACGCAGCCATCCATTGGAAAGCATTTTCAAGTCTCCCATACGTCAGGGTAGATGGGAGACAAGCATAGAAAGGGCCCTTCTTGCCAGATGTTTTCTATTGTATTATTTACTTGATGTGATTAGAGAACTTTACTATCATTAACACTTGGAATTTTGTAATCAGTGATTTTTTTTTTTTTTTTTTTTTTGGTTATCAATCTAACACATGCAAAAGTTGAAAGAGTGTGTGTGTAATAGAGTAAAACATGCAGAAAGGTGTTATCAGTAGGATTAATTCCTAAAAATAGAGTTGCTGGGTATATCAGGATTAGGCTTGGCTACATAAATGGAAAACCCAAATTTAATAGTGAATTATTTTCATGTAAAAGAAGTCTAGGGCTAATATGGCCATTCTAAGAAGTGACTGAGAGTCATTCTCCTCTGTTGCATGCCACCATAGCAGGCCATTTTCATCCTCACGATCCTTCTAGACGTAGGCCGTCAGGAAGAAGAGCAGAACAAAAGGGACTCTCATTTGAGTCAGCTGCCATTAAAAAGTCTTCCTGAAAGCTCTGAGGAACTCTTCCAGTTATAAGTCCTTGGCCAGAACTAAGTCATGTGGCCAAAGCTAACTAGGTCACATGGCCAATGTCTAACATCAAGGAAGGCTGGGAAACTTAGTCTCTTTCATCTGGGTGGCCATACGCCCAGCTAAAAGGCAAGATTCTGTAAAGAAGAGGAGGAGAATGGAGTGGATATTCCACCAAGTCAAAGATTATCTACATTTTTCATATCAATAGGTATTAATATTATTTTTAAAAGTTTGCACCCACTTCTTTTGCCAATTAATCCAAATGTTTATTTTCCCAGTTACCAAAAAAAAATTTCTGAATCTTAATTAAAAGTAAAATATTATCTCCTACTATATTTGAATTATGTAGTCCACATGAAGATTGAGTATAATTTCTAATAAAATGAATAATATCCACACTTTGAACTTCTAAGTGCTTTTGAAGTTTAAGGCAGACAGTTTATTTAAATCTGATACTTTATTTACTGTGACCTTCAATGCTAAAGGCAGATTTCCTTGGAGATGGGGAACTGGGGAAAAGAGAGGGTGTACTTCTTTATGCTAGACTTTCTCGATTGTATTGCAGATGCTAACCTTATTCAGCACAGTTTATTTCAAGAGAGAAAATAAAGGTGAGGGCCATTCATTTATCCTTTCAGGAAATGGTATTGACATGTCAGCCATCTTCAACGTAGAAAAAGAGATGTAAGTTGTGCTTCTTTTGCTATTTAATGCTTCCCTCTTGCCTTCTTAACATTATTTTTTTCACATTTTTATGCAGATTTCCCCCCCCCCCCAAGAAATATTTTAATAATTGTCACTAAACATAGTGCCACATAAAAGAAAGAGAGCTGTCAGGAAGAAGGGTAGAAAAGCCATGGGGCATTTTTAGTGTCCAAGTGGTATCTAAATTTTAAACCTTTATTTTTTTTTTCTATTTTAGACCTCATATATAAGTTTAGAATTCAAGGGTATCCAACTTTTTGGCTTCCCTGGGCCACACTGGAAGAAGAATTGTCTTGGGCTACACATAAAATATTACTAACACTAATGATAGCTGATAAGCTTTAAAAAAAAAAAAAAAGTCACAAAAAAATCTTGTAATGTTTTAAGAAAGTTTACGAAATTTGTGTTGGGCCTCATTCAAAGTCATCCTGGGCTGCATGTGGCCTGCAGGCCACAGATTGGACAAACTTGGTATTTATAGACGAAGTATTTACTACTTACTATAGTACAACTACCTCACTGTAACTTAAGTTGTTTTTTAAATGATGGCTTTTGCCAAGTTCTTTTGGCAGCTCTAGATTGAAAGCACTGAAAATTGATCACTTGCAGATTGTTGCTAATAGCTTCTTTTTTAACAGCCTCTGCCACCCAACCTAGGCTGGGGTCTCCGTATAATGTTAGTACCTAGAGTGCTTATGCAGGGACCTGCTGTCCAAGTGGAATGAGTTGAGTAATTCGCTCCTGGATATCTGCATTCTTTTCCATGTATGTTCACAAATAGTGTCAGAGCAAATTAACATAATTTTCTGATTGATGTGAAGAGAACCAAAGAAAGATTGTTGTGTTTGTTGGCAAAATACCACACAGTGTGAGCAGAGTAGAACTGTTGGCCCATTTTATAGACTCTAATTGATAATTATTTCTCAAAGAGCACATTATTTGGCCATGTGGCAACAATCCAGTATCATTCCAGACGGATTGGATGTGTAGGTGCATGTGTACGCCTCCTTTTGCCAAGATTGGAAGTAGATGTTATCCAAGAGGAAAGGGGAAGGAAAAGAAAATACCAGTTTCCTATGTACCAGAGCATGTCTGGCTTAAGTAGGTAGTCAGAACCTGGAGAGCATAAAATCTTATAAGGTTTTGATATTTCATAGTAGAGGCTCCTGGTTCATATTTAATAAAATTAACTCTTCTTTGGGGAACTTGGAGAGTGTATGTGAATGTGTATTTGCACGTGCTTGCTCTTGGTTCATGGGAACTCCCTAGTCCGGCTTCCTTTCTGCAGGTCTACAGCTGCTAAATACTGTCAGTGGAATGAAGATAATGTGTGTGGGAGAGCTAATATGGAAGGAGGAGGGCTTTCTGCTTATGTGACACATTGCAACAACAAAGTCACTGTCTTTGTGACTTTGTGGCAAAGAGAAAGACCTTGAAAGCATTTGCATCAGGGCTAAATTTGGGGCAGCCCATAGACAAGTCAAAGAGACTAAGGAGACATTCTTCCTCTAGGAACAGCCTAGGGCTCCATAATGGAGATCTGGACCCTGCAAAAACTCAACAAATGTTATGGAGGGGATGGCTGTGCAGTGGGGTAGTCAGTTTTCAGGGAGGTGGGGAGGGTGGACATAATGTGTGTGTGTGTGTGTGTGTGTGTGTGTGTGTGTGTTCTTGTGTCTGGTAGAAGAGGAAGGCAAGAAACAAATATAAAACCTGCTGCTTACTCAGCTCTGCTCTTTGTTAGCAAACCACAACATTGAGCAACAGCTGAAAAAGATGGTGACTGATGCAGATGAAACACTGCAAAGAGATTGTATTGGGGAGCTCCTCCCCACTCCCTGCCAGCCTCCCTTTTATTAATGATTTATCTTCATAAAGCCTTATGGGTCTTCAACAGATGTAGGTCAGAACATTCAAAATGCTGGAGCCATGTATGTCTGCCTCTCTTACTTGTGACCCCATTGTCCTCCTTATCTTGTGTTATCTTTCCCATTATCTCCTATTCTTATTTATGTAGGGGTAGAGAAAAAAGTTAGAGTTGACTTACCAATTTCATCTCTTGCAAGTTAAGGAAATTCTAGCAGTTCATAAGCTAAAGCAGTGGACTCTCAAGAACTGCAAGAGTGAGATTTGACCCTGCTATCCACAAGACTTTGGAGTCAGAGGCAAAGGGATTTATTACTCACCTGTGGCACAGCAGGCAGCATGAACAGCACCATAGTTTGTATTCATGCTCTTCTTGCCCTCAAGTCCCACAGTAGTGACACAGATGGGCCCAGGTTGATGCTTGCACACCTAACGGATTCTGTTCCAGGAGAGGAACCCTGAGTTTAGGGATCCTAAATTTTTTGTAATGGGCTGTAAGCATATCTGCCCTCTTGTTCTGGAGGGAGACACTATGTTTCAAGGCCATTTACTGTGCCTATGCAAACATCCTGGAAAGATACTCCAGAACAGAGAGCCATTAGTAAGTACTTTGCTTGCAAGACATGCAGAAATGTCAAAGACCCATGGAGAATTGTGTCCTAACTTAGATTTGTTACCCTTATAAGAAACTTGTGTGACTTTCGTTTCTGAACCACAAATTAACATCAGGACTTGGCTGTCTTTATGTCTTGCTGAGGTCAAGACTGTGAGAAAGGATCAGATGAACTTGTTTCTGGAAAAACAGCTAATATAATGTAATATAGTCCCACATAATGCCTCAGAGAGTTGGAAGTGTGTTACTTGAAGCTACCTTTGAATCTGAAAATGGCTCAGCATCACCTGTTCCTGCGTATTTTTCCTTCTTGTCTTTATATGAAGGGATTGATCCCAGTGGGCCCCCTATGTACAACGACTTGTTTGGCCTTAGGGAAAGACCTTGTACCTGGTCACACGGTGGGTGCTCACACATATCCTGTTAGCAAGCAACCTGACTAAAGGGGGAGAATTGGAAACCTCAGGGAGCCCAGATGACCAGCTCCAGGAAGTTGGGGGAGAGACTATAAGGGCTAAAACTGCCAAGTCAGACTCAACCATGGAGGCAGTTACAAGGCGAGGGGCCCTGCATCCTCAGGAATGGCCTTGGAGTCACTGACAGCTAGGGTGTGGGGACCAGTGAGTGCTGGAGCACTGTGACACCTGCAGGTGGAGGAGTGGTCTTATCCCCCCAACTCTCCACCATACTCTGACCTCTTCTGCTCAAGCCATTTCCTAAAGCCTCCTGCAACCACAAACAGGGTCTGAAAGAATCTCCTCAATTTCTTTAGCCCTTGAAACACTCATTTATAGGAATTTTTCATTTCTCCTATGTGTGTAGCTTCTGATGTCTTTTGTATGTGACTGTCATTGCCCTTTGGGTAAGAGGCATTACATTACTGATGCTGGTGCTTCCAGTTTCTAAAATGCTTTCAAGCTTACCTAGCAGTATACTTGAAGTAGATTAGAGCCTACTATGGATTAGTACTAAAATACTACATTCCTGTCATGGCCTTTAGGAAAATTATGCTATATCCCATTCACATTCAACTGTTTCTTTCATTATAGTGTGAGGAGTAGTGGTAGTTGCACCATTTGGGATCATCCAAATTTTAAGTTAAAATGTATCAGTATCTGAATGGCTCAATTAATGAATATATGTGTGGGTTTTTTGTTTTCAGAAAAAAATGGAATGAGTGCCTGGTTTTTTAGTCAGTGGAAATACCCTCGCCATTCCTTATTTGATCATTTCGTGTGGACTTTTGAGCTGACTGTTGTTCATCTGTTTGAGTAATTGGCACTCAGGAGTATCTTGGAATAAATGGTTGGTTCACTTGGCATTTAGCAATATCATTATATTGGTCACCAGCTACTTTTGCATCCTGTGGTTTTAAACAAGAAGAAATCTTGCAAAACCAGTACCGTGAAATGCTGCTGCACATGCAGGTTAGGTTATGTATGGGTGGAAGAAGCAGTTCCTCAGCGGGCTCCTTATTAGCTGAACTTCAATTGGGGTATGGATGGGAATGAGGGTTCCCTAGGCCTGGGTCATTTTGCAGAATTGACTTCTGTATTTTTTATTCCCCCAAACAGAAAGCTCATCCGTACTTTTGTTTGCAGTAGCCAACATGAGAGTTACTCTGTTATATGGTATTTACTTTCTCTGCTTCTTTCACCAGTAACACCTTGATTTTTGATGACTGTTAGAATAATTAACACAGACCCTTGGAAGATAGCCTGCTTCCAAATGCATACACACTTGTCTGTTTTGTAAATATCAGCCCAAACTTTTTCCTTCCCTAGCTGAAAACTGTGCCTCCACCCCTCCTAGTCTTTCCAGGGTGTGGGCCTGTGCATACGTAGCTGGGTGACTGTGCCCACACATTGGCATATATTTCAGAGCTACCAAAAAGAAATTGGTTGCTCTTGAAATAACAAGACAAAAAAGAATGGTCTTTCTGAGCCATAACATCTGAAGAGCTGGAAACAGTTGTGTTTGTGTGCGTGATGCTATAACGCCAGTGAATTTCATGTGAAGGGAAGGATTGTAAACTAAGAACAGAAAAGCAGTTTGCCTGGATTTCAGATGTCAAACTCTCAAGCTGTTTCACTCACCCACTCAGCACCTCCACATCCATCCCTGTAATGTGCTTGCCTTGTCAGTGATTTCTGTCTCTATAGGTTTTGATGCCAGAAGACAAATAATGAAATGGTATACATATGCAGCCTAAAAGTAGTTTTCTACCAGAGGTTTTGATTGAGGTTAAACAGAAGCATCCTAGTTGTGCTGTCATTTGGCAAGCAAAAGGCATCGTGTTTTAAAATGCACATAGTTTTAAAGCAAGCTCATCTTTTCTGGCTCAATAATAAACTAATTACATGTTTTAAATAGTATAGAGCTGAGTCCCTGTTTCAGATTAAGCCTTGTAATAGCAAGATCCAGGGCAAAGCAGACATTTGCCTGATGTCTCTGGCTTGAGGACCCGTAGTGTGGTGCCAGCTGCCTGAGGACCTGACTAGGCCTGCCAGGGACTGCTAGGTAATATGGGCCTGCCTCAGTCACGGGTTAATGCTTCCTGAGCACAGGGGACACCAGACGTGCCACTGAGTACTTGACAGCTTATGACAATAATCGTGTTTGGTCGTTCCCTAAAAATGGTGATCCCAGGTCAAGTTAGGGCATGCCATCTGTGTTCCTTTTGGGGTGTGTCTGAGGGAAAAAAAAGGTATTCTAAAAATGATCTTGTTCCAATAAGGCTTGCTTCATGGTTCTTCATTTTTTTATCTTTTCCCTCCCTTTCATAATCCTGGAAACTTAGAGATGGGAACATTTGATTCAGTAACAGATTTTTGAGGTCTTTAAAGCGTCATGTTCCATAGGCATCTGTTAATGGTGCCTCTCTCCTTAGGCAGTTGGTGACTTCAGAGGGAAACACGCAGTGTGGTGGTAATAGCTTTGGTTTTGGAGTTAGCCTCTGGCTTGATTTCTGGTACCACCACCTACTATTGGACAAGTTACTGAACTTTTCTGCACCTCAGTTTCCTTCCAATGGGCTTGTCGTGAAAATAAAATGAGATTAGATTTGTCAAGCACAGAGCATTGGTCCTGGTAGGTACCCAAGACTTTGAGTTCCTTTAGACTGCAGGTGAAATAGACTCTTGTTTTGTGGGTCTCTTGTTTCCTGTGTGCTTGCTTGGAGGAGACTTAGAAGTAGGGAATGGGACTTACTGGCAGAACTTTCAGAAAGGAGCAGGGTGAGTGGCAATATAAATGTCATACCAGGGGCAAGTCTGACAGGACCAGTTTTATGGCAGGCACGTCCTTATGGGTTGTTAGGCTCCCCAGGCAAGCATTGTGTCTTCCTTCCAGAAGACCACATTCTCAGGGTTTTAAGTGGCCTTGTCTGTTCATCTGTTTTTCTCTGCCTCCAGGTAAAGGCTGCGTTTGACTTACACAGTTAGTAGAAGAGTTCCATTAAAGCAATTTATCAGGAAGCAGGTGATAACTGGAGTTCCACAATGGAAAGGACTGAGAGAATGAATATCTGATGTCCTGGTTCTCAGCCTTTCTCAACCTAGCAACCACTAATCATTTGTAGGAAATGACTGTGTTCAGGCCAGTGTAATTGTCAGTTCAAGGCCCAGTGGTCAGTGGGGAGCCAATGAAGACTTTAGAGCAGAAATTTGAGATTTAGAAGGGTCACTTGGCCTTTTATGGAGAGGAAGGGTGGCTAGGGCTAAGTTCAAGTTGGAGGTTGGGAGACCCGACAAAGGCTTGGCATAGGATAGTAGAGTAGCTGGAGGTAAATGTTTCAATTGGCGAAATATTTAGGAGATAAAATGAACAGTATTAGATAACTGACAGGAGAGAGGGGTCGGGCCAAGGGAGAGGAAGGAGTAGAAGTGACTTCTGGCTTGGGTCTTTGGGCAGATGGTGTGACCATTACTGGGTTAGGGGAGGAGGGGAAGAGTTGGTTTGGCAGGAAGGTAAGTTCAGGAGAAATTGTGTTTGAGGCACACATGGGGCCTCCAGTGGGAGTGTCCATATGGTTTAATATAAGGGTGGGGTGCTGGGAAGAGGGATGTGGACTGCCCCCACCAAACAAAGTAGGAAATGTTATCTGGGGTTTTGAGTATGCCCCAGAGGGCTCTGGGCCAACCTCATACCAAGTAGTGGGGTCCCCACTGCATCCCAAGACAGGAAGGAAGTCAGCTTTTTACCCTGGATGACTCTTGGCCATTCTGCCAAGCTCCACCAAATAGCACCCATACTGTCATTTTGCCCTTCTTACCATCCTTATTGCAGATAACCTTAAGCCCACTTATTAGACCATATTGTCTTGTTTTTGGAAAGTGGGTTGTATAATTGAATTAATACCTCAAGATGAGACTTGTCAACTTTAAAACAACCTAGATGCTACTTTACATTTACAGCGGAAGCCTGCTTTTATCTTCACTCCTGTGAGAATTGTTCATTGGGCCCCTGCTTTATAACATTTCATTTGAAAGTATAATTCAGCTGCTGCCCTCTTCTCACTAATTCCTTGATTGAAAAAATATTTTTTGAGCACCTGCTATGTAGCAGACCCCATAATAAATGCTAAAGCTATAATAAGATATGGTATCTGGTTATAAAGAGTTTACTATATGTTAGAGACAGACTCTTCCTCCAGTTATAAAGCAAGGCAGACTGAAGTCGGGTGGGTGAGTGGGTAGATAGATGGTAGGTAGGTAGATACTGTCCATCCTTTGTGCTCCCTGCACTTCACCCCTTCAGCTAATGTCGTAATCCAGACTCTGGGACTAATGTTTTTGGGTAGTATTACCATTACACCTCAAGGCCAGGGGATGTGAGTTTGTCTCAGTTTGGCTGCCACTTGTTAGCTGATTGAATACAGGTATGCCACTGTATCTGTTTGGCCCTCGATTTCTTTCGCTGTAAAGTTAAGGCTGCTTGTATAATACTTCTAAATGGGTTTCACAGCCCTCTTCATTTTCCTCCATTACTTTTTACTGCACTGCCTGTGCTGGTTACTTACATACTATTACTATGAAAGTGATTAGACTCTGATGTATTGCTGAATTCTGGATGTCTCTTTCCATTTATTTCCGTTTATTCTTTCCATTTCCACCCACAATACATTTTCAAACTGGAAAAAATGGAAGCTTTATTTATTTCAATCTAAGTGAAAATTATCTTAATAATGAGATTGTTTCTGTTCCACTTTGTTCTACTTTGCAGAGTGAGTTTCAAGAATGTTCCGTAACTTCATGGCTTCTAATCCTTGGAAGCATCCATTTTGCAGGGCTAGCTGTGCATCGTCTTCAAAGGGAATTTAAGTAGCCTGTGTTTGCTGGGTGAGCCTTGTGGAAAGGAGAAAGGTATTCAATAAAGTGAGAGAAGATGCTTAGAGAAAGGGGTGGGGCAAATACTTTTCTTTAACCGCTTTCTGGAGACTGATTGCGTTGACTGCATGCCTTAGCTGCTGCTTCCTCAGTCCGTGGGGAGAAGGATGTGGGGTTGGAAGTGGGCGGGTGTTGGGGGAGGGGAGGGTGCTGCAGGGAGTGGGTGTGGGCAGAGGTTGCAAGGCTGCCAGGGTTCTCAGTGTGCCGGAAGTGCAGGTTTGGCTGTGAGGAATGGAATGTTCCCTCTTGCCCTCCAAGAGCAGAAACAGCTGTGGAAGAGCTTGAGCTTGAAAGGAAGATTGCTAAGTGGAAAAAAAAAAAAATTAATATGAAAATAAAACCCACACTAGAAAACCCAACAAAACTCTCCGTGATAAAGTGGTAGCTCTTTAAGAGAACTTTCTTCCCATCTAGAATTTGTTTTTCAGCAGGGGGGCCGCGGGGCGGGGCAGGACAGATTGCCCAGCCCTTCTTCTCCTAAGAAAGCCTCATGTGTCTCATTTTGCTTGGGTAGAAAATGAGTTAATTATGCACATCACAAGATGATGATGATGGTGATTATCTTATTCTTCCTAATGAGGGACCATAACCTGTTGCTTACTGCATGAAAACTTGAAACAAATGTTAGTTTTCAAAGGATCTCTGTGAGTAGAGGATTATTGTCAGCACATTTAACGGAAATCTTGTTTTTAGCTGGAAATTTAATTCTTCAGCCAAGTTCCCGACAATATTTATTTTAGAACATCATCTTTTTTAAATAAGTCCCCTAATGGTTTAAACTTTTAGTATTTTAGGCAAGGGTAAGACTGAGCCATCCTGGAACTTGTCATACACATCAGGGTTGATTGTGCAATCTTCTATGTGAGTGTTTAAGTTTTCTTCTCATTCTGAAAGGCTTGTTTGGTTATTACATCTGGTATTCTGTATAGTCAGGAATAATAACTTTCTGATTTCAAGTCTGATTTGTGCCATCATTCTTTCTATACTTGCTTTTAAACAAGTTAGCCAGCCCTAAAGTATATAAAAGCTAGTGGAAGAGGGTAAGCTAGCTCAAACCTGGACTCGAGCAGTGTCTCATAAGGACAGACACTCACGTCTTCCCCACATTGCAGCAACACTTGGCCCTTTGCAATGTCTACCCCAGGGCCTTTGCACTGCATGTGACGATGTAGTGTTTCAGTTGATGAATGAGAAACAGTATGTGGTTGTTATTTATGTTCTGAATATGTACTTTTGGTCCTTCGGGGAAGTTCATTCAGTAATATTTGCTGCATTCTTAACAATGGAAACTAGTAAGTTACTCAGGACTGGGGTATGGCTTCTTCAGTAGTTATTTTTTACCCCATCTTTTGGTGTTTTGCTTGAGGGACGGTTTATAAAAGGGATTGTGTGAGATTGCATGCTAATTCAGGGAAGCTTCAATCACTGTTGAAGCCCCCTTCCTTCTTCAGCCTGAATCAGCTCTACTTTTCTGAAGTCCACTTGCCCCCTTTTCTGTCCATGCCTGTGCATGCTGGGTGGAGGAACAACCCAGGGCAGAATGGATGACTGTCTGCAAAACAGTGCGAGGTCAAGGACCCTTTCCCCCTCCCCCTTGCCTTTTTTTTTTTTTTTTTTTTTTTTTTTTAAGAAAAAAGATGTCTGGACCCCAGTGATCTGAAAAATTGCTCTAACTCTCCATTTTACTCGGCAAATATCATCATATACTACACATATCCTCTGCACACAGCCTTAATATAGGCCCCAGTTCTCATCCTTATCTTCTAAATGGCAGAAATTTGGACTTAACATCAACTGTACTGTGTCACCAGACCTGGAAAGAGGGGAATCATAAGATTGGAATCAGGTTCTCAGTGGAAATGTGAGAGGGAAATTCCAGTGGTTCTCAGCTCTAATTGCACATTAGAATAATCGAGGAGTTTTAAAAATATCCCTCTACCCAGGCCCTCCCCACGACAATTGAATCATAATCTCTAGGAGTGTGGGGTGAGAGTATTTAACAAAAGTCTCCCCAGGTGATTCTAATGGGCAGCCAGGTTGAAGAGCTAATACTTAAGAAAAATCAGGGTGTCATTCAGAAAACGGCCTTTGAAAGAACCTGCTGTTATAAATCAGACACAGCTTCCCAGGCACTCCCCTGTTGCTAGATCTGTGGGTTATTCTGCCATGACACACAGCGCCCTGAGTTTCCCGTGGCTTGTCGTTTGCATTGGATTTTTCACATGACCTTGATCTTCTACAGTTCAGCAGATGGCACATAGTAGTACGTATTTAGATGTCTGGCAGCTTTATTCTGAATTGTCAGTGTCCACAAGTCAGAGCAATGAGACCTACTTAAAATGCTGGTCCTGTGTGCAAGGTGAAGAGTACTGTATATAAAGGCAGATGGTCCCCACTTAACTCCCTCATTAGGACCAGGGAGACTCCTGCAATCTGCCTGGCTAAAAGCAATGGGTCTGGCTTGGGAGAGGACAACCATAACTCTCATTTGGCTGCTTTTGAGATGACCAAAAAAAAAGGAAAAAAAAGGCAGGGGCCTTTAAGAGTTAAATTACACAACTTCCTTTTTATTTTTAAAGTCAGTGGATTCCTTGTTGCCATTGCTGAGAAAGATAAATTGATACCACATGTTGCTTCCAGACAAAACCCTCTCTGTGTTCCAGGGGAAGCACATGCAGCTGGTGTCTGGGTTAGTGGACAGTCTGCTCAAGGTAAACATGGTTTGAAAGTGGCTGGAGCAGACATAAGGTAGCAACAGTTAAGAAATCACCAGTTAGTCCTGACTGGCACAGCCCCTTTGAAATACTTTTAAGAGTTAGAAATCTTTTCCTGGAAGGAGCCACCCTCTCACCTTTTGACTTAAAGTGTACGATGCTCGGAAAACAGTAAGTGAGCGTTTGTGATGTCACTGCTTTCCATGTGTGGGACCTGACAGTTGAGAGCCTCTTTGTGCTTGGCTCTCCGAGGAGTATGTTGCATGCATGATTTTATTTAATCGTCTCAAAGATCTTGGAGTATGGCAGAGAGAGGTTTTTATCCCCATGTTATAAAAGAGGCAACTGAAATTTAAGTCATTTGCCCAAGGTCTCAAGACAAATGCCAGGGCCAGGACTCCAACTTCGATCTGGCTGACATCAAAGCCTGTGGTCTTTCCTTTAGTACCACACTGCCTTCCTCCACTGGCCATCTTCAGCTGCACGTGTGAGTTGCCCACTTTGTAAAGTATTGGTGGAATGCTTTTTCATTTCAGGCAACTGCTCTCCAATACCTAATCGAATCTATTCTGGGTCCATCTGTCTTCACAACCAGTTACCATATCAGTAGTGACTGTGCACTTCAGCATTAGAACACTGTACCTTGCAGTAGAACACTATCTTCACTATAGTGAGAAAAAATAATTGTCAGATTTGGTAAGTACAGTTATCTTTACACTAATGTCTGCGAGGAGGGCCAAGCAAAGGGACCTCTAGGCTGTGGCTTACAGGACCACAGTCAGCACAACTGCGAATGTGTTCTCTCATGCTGCCTCCTTCACACACCCACTACACATGCCCCTTGAGGGACTGGGCCACTAATTGCACCTGCTGTCACGCAGCATATAGGTATGCCTGTTCTGCTGCTCATTAAACAAACCTAAAGCTTTTCTGCCCCAGCACAAGCTTTGCTTCCATGTAAATCATTTTGTAAAAGAGAAGAGTGACATAAAAATGAAATGAAGAATATTTTTACCTCTCTTTTCTCTCTCCAAGTACATTGTGATTACAGTTGCTTTAAGTGTCCTCTAAATCTTTGGGCCCAAGTTGGAGAAAACTGGTATATTTGTCCCTGAGGCTAAAGTTTCTTCCTAGAGATGTTTGCTTTCCTGTTATTCATCAGTATCTGGATTTTTTTTAGTAGTGGATTTAAATAATCTGTTCTATTCACGTGGTTTTGGATTGGGATTATGATGACTTCTTGACTCTTTCAGTGTGTAAATGTGATGACAGAATCGCTGAGCCCTAGCAATGGGAGTCCTGGTTGGTAATACCAGGCATGCCAAAAAAATGTATGTACATTTTAAGAGATGTTATCTATGTATTACTTTTTGAAGTTGAATTGAAGTGCAGGAGCAATGTGTAGTATGATGTTCACTCAAAAGATGGCATGAATCAAATGAATACTGGTGTGTCATCACATGACAGCAGGACAGTCAAAGAAAATGGTGGAAGCATGGTTGTCGTTCAAGGAGCACAAGACCATTTTGAAGTGGTATTTGAAATTCGAGAACCTTGTGGAAGTACATCGACAATGGAGATGTGAACATTCAGCAGAACCTCCAACGTGCCTAACAACTGCACGCATGTGTGATAAGTTTGAGACACATGGTACTGGTGGTACTTCGGGAAGAAACTGTAACAGCATGTGAAGCAGTACAAGTGGACACTTGGGTCAGTGTTGCTCAAGCAGTAGTTCACAGTAATCAGAAGTGTCTAGATGCTGATGGTAGCCACTTTGAGCACCTCTTATAATGCAGAAAGCAAATGTGATTTGTATTCACCTTTTGTTGTCAGTATATATTGAGTGTTATAATTTTAATACAGTTTTTTCCTTTCTTAAAATGTGTATACATTTTTTTGGCACCTTAGCCTAAGCACATCCCTATTACTTCAGCCAGTTAACATTGGCCCGTCTAACAAGGTATTTCAAAATGTGTATTTAGATGTGATTAGAAAACTCACTCTCGTCCTAGCAAAGCATTCCTCCTTTACCTTCAGTTCCCAACCCTTAAATTAATGTAAAATCTTAGAAATTTAGACTATTTGGTATAATATATGAATTTAGTAAAAAATTATAGAATGTTTTTAATGGTGGTTTTGTAGTTTAAAGCACACAGTAAATTGGACCCTAATGGAGAAGTCTTTAGAGAACTAAACTACAAATTCTAAGAGTATTTTACAGTTGTCTTGTTTATATTATAAATCCTATTTCTTCATGGGATTGGCATGAGAGAGGATGGTTTGAAATCTTACAGAAATCATATCATCATTAACAATACTAGGAAAGGCATGTGAAAATGTTGCAGTTCTGACATTTTATCTGGTAATTATTTACCTTTTCATGCATCACCACAATTTAGGTAGAGAAGCTAGTGATTCAAATCATGGCTTGTGGAGAAAACCAGGATACATTTCTGGCATCTGACTTTGGCTGGGCGAGGAGGCACTTGAACCTGAAATGGACAGAGGAGCCATATTTACTGGCCTTTGTTAGTGCCCCACCTTCAGATTATGGATTTTATAAATGGAAGGCTCGCCAGCCTGTATGGTTAGAAGGATGCTGAGATAGGAAATTGCAAGGATGGTGGTGGCATAGGCTTGTTTGTGTTGTCTTGGTAATATAACTGGAAAAAGCTGAGTGTTGTGTCGGTAATATACCTTGGGGAATGTATTCTGCGACTAATAACCTCTGAAATGAAGAGCTGAGCGAAGATTAGGCGCTGAAGCTAATCACCCACTTAGTAAGTTGGGTTTTGTTTCAGAATCTAAGGGTGGTTAATAATGGTTTGTATGGGGACCAAGATCTGATTCTCAGAATGCGTGCTGTGATGGCCACATAGAGAAGAAGCACAAGCACGGGCTGTAGAGTAAGCCTTCACTTTCAGGTTTGCTCTTCTGAAAGAGCTTTCTTTTAATTAAAAACAACTTTTTTTTAGGAAAGACCCACTGAATTATTGCCCCATCTCTTAAACAAAATTACAGTAATAAAATTGTGCTTTTGTATTCTTTCTTAAATATTTCTTTCTTTAAATGTTAGTACAGATAGATTAAATGATATGATTTCTGAATAATTTGGTGACAGACCTGTGAAAGGTTGTAGGAGAGCACTGGATTAGAGCTGGGAAAGCAAGTTTCAGTTTTCATTCTTACAGATACTAGTTGTGTGACCTTGTGTAAGTTATTTAGTATCTCTCAGCCTGAACCTTCATTTCTATAGTGAGGGCACTGATACCAACTTTGCAAGGTTATTGTGAGGATTAAAGACAATGAATCTAAAACCTACGGCCCAGCAGCTGACAGTGCTATAATCAGGCAGGCTCTCATTTCTTCACCCTTGTGATTAGGGACCTGGGCCCTGACACCCTGTGGTTCTGGTCCTAGATGTGGCCATCCCAGCCCCTTTACCACTGCCCTTACAGAAGCTACTTTCTCTCTGCAAATGTTAACCAGTTGTAGCTTGTAATTTTACAAAATTACACACATACATTGTTGCGGTTTAGAGTTGCAGTAAAAGATGACCATTAGAAAATCCATATAGGGCATTTTTTGGAGACCTATAAAGTGTTTCTTTTTTTTTTCCCCTCAGTTGATTTGGAATTGATGAAACTAAAAATACATTTAAGAAGTATTGTTCCCTGAATGCTTTTTAAAAGGGGGATAATTGGATACTTACAATTGGTCATTGTTATTGGGTATTGGTATGAACTCTTTCCAAAATCTAGAGCAAAGGAGACTGACCAAAGAAGGGGTCATTAAGCAAGTGTCCACATTGCCCCCCACATAGCCTTAGGACCTTCCTGTTTTTTTCACCAGGAAGCTTAAGTTTTTATTTAATATATCTAGTTATCTGAGTACTCAGTATTAGAGCCACCTTGCATTTGCCTGTTTTTTTGAACCCTGAAAAGTGTGTATTTAGAGCATGCTTCATATCTATTATATTGAGAAAGTGTTTTCCTTTTTAAAGAAATGTAATTTCTGAACCATTAGTGGAGAAGTCATTATTCTTTTTAAAAACCATAAGAGTAAAAGGGAAGCTGAATATATAGTCTCTTGGGCAATGCTTGTCTCATCAGATACTCAGCATGTTGCCTGTTTTCTTCTCTCAAATGCATCTTGGTGGCCGTGGTAGAAATGCCAGATGATGACCCATGGTTGCTAATGGTCAGTGCTCTGCCTAAGCGTTAGGTCCCCTTGCATGGGAACATACACACGGGAAACACTCCGACTGTTTTGGGTTATTTATTACTTGTAGTAAAAGCCTCCTGACTTTCTGTGTTTTAAAAACATTTGGTAGAACACATGTATTTGTATCTTCTACATAAATACACTTGGTGATTGCCAACTTTTTAAAAACTAGGGTAACATTTAGTATTGTTGTATTTAATATACAGCGTCAGGCAATCTCTTTTGTCTTTCATTTGCAAATACTACAATTACAAATGATACAAACTCATCTGGCCTGCAGGTGCTGTTCCAGATGTGGGGAATACCACCAACTCCTCTCTTTTACTGCCCATGAGGCATTTTACAGATTGGAATGAGCCCGCACCAGGCAGTGGACTCTGTATTCAATAAGAGCAGTAAGAACACCCTGCCTTGATAGCGTGACAGGCTCCTGAAGTATGTATCCTCATATACCATCCGTACGTCATCCCTGTCAAGGAGGAATTGTGTGGATGTTACTGTGGCTGTAATGAAGATGGAGAGCTGAAGTTGCTGCAGACAGATTAAATGATTTGCTCAAGGTCACATGATTGGTCAGAGGCAGAGATAAAACTGGATCTGGGTCATCCTTGTCGACTGGGTTTCTCTGCCAAGCCAGAAGGATTCTTCTAAGATGGTGTAGTCATTGGTGTTCAGGGGATAGTGTGCCCCACTTCTCTTTTTAAAAAATAAGCCTTTAAATTTAGAATCTTTTTCAATATACAGAAAAGTTGCAAAACTAGTACAGAGAGTTCTTACATACCCAACATCAAGTTTCCCCTTATTAACATCTTATATTAGTTTGGTGCATTGGTCACAACTAATGTACCTATATCTATATATTATTAACTAAAGTCCATACGTCATTCAGATTTCCTTTGTTTTTACCTAATTCCTTTTTCTGTTCCAGCTGCCTACCCAGGACTGCATTACATTTAGTCATCTTGCCTCCTTAGGTTCTTCGTGACTCCGAGTTTTAAGGAGTACTGGATAGGCATTTGTTAAACATCGCTTAACTGGGATTTGTCTGTTTTTCCTGTGATGAGACTGGAATGATGGGTTTTGGAAGGAGGACCAGGGGAAGGTGCTTTTTCATCACATCATATCAAGAGTAGATATTAGCATGCCTCATCCCTGTTGATGTTGCCCTTGATCACCTGGCTGAGATACCATTGGTCAGGTTTCTCCACTGTAAAGTTACTCTTTCCCCCTCTGTTCATACTGTTCTCTTTGGAAGGAAGTTACTGTGCTCAGATCACATTGCCTTGTGGTGGG